>JANFAA010000088.1:0-105155 GCA_024663435.1 Pisolithus sp. B1
CTAAGGCGCCACCTAATCCAATCGCCGAGTTCCGTCCGCATTTCATAACCAATTGCTGTTGCGTGACGATCGAGAAGCCAGATGCGGCGTTGACGCTAAGCAACGATGAGCTAACATCTGACATGGTTATGATATGAACTCACAGAAGAAACACGTTCGATGCCAATAAGTTTAATGAAACGGGACCATAGGCGCTCTGTACCTTCACCATCAGATAATCCTAAGCCTGAGATGAGTCGTGGGTTGTAAACAAGTTGACAGGCCCATTCGTGACCGTACGCGTGCATCGCCGTGGTCGCAAAATGAATGCGGGGCATGAGAACTTGGTCAAGAATGTCAAACTGTGGATGGCGGTGATTAGCGAATGACTGGAGCTGGTTGTCCAACGTACCCGGGAGAGTGAACGAGATAAAACACACCCCACATCATACAACACCACTACATTAGCCTGGCGTGGAAGGAGAGAGAAAAGGTGCTGAATAAGGGCAACACTATACTTTTGCTGCTCGCCTGGGGTGTCTATGTTTGCAAAAAAAAGGGGAATGTCGTGTCGACAAATGAGTGCCATTAACCCAGTGTCATCAAAGCCATCCGTGGATGCCTTTTGTTTCTGGCCGTCTGCGGCTTCGTATGAAGCTTCACATTGATCAATTGCTTCATCAGGGACCATGGATCGCGACCTCTTGGATGGACGCTGGCGAGCTTGATCAATGTGCCGTCCAACAGCATCTACCTGTGCCTTGGGAAGGAAGTAAGATGGTTCATAAAATAATGGAGAAATACCCGCTGAACGCCGATGACGGTGGTGGAAATTACCATCCATCGCAACATGGATGTCACCACCTTTATCAAGTGGTGTCCCAAACAAGACGCCGCCGAAACAGGCTGGACAGCGTTGAATGAGAACCTCGGCACAGGAACCTTGGGAGACGGGCTCCTGCAGGGTAGATGGAGATGGGCAGGACATAGGAGGATGGAGGGAACAAGACTCGATGGCCGACAGCTTGACAAGACGTCGGCAGTGCTGGAGGATATCGTCCACCTGCTTGTCCACCTCAGCTTGCAGGATAGCATACCATTGCACGGCTTGACTGAGACCGCGTCGGAACGGCTCTTTCACAGTTGTCCCCTGATAACAGTTCACACCTATCTGAGGGAACGGACAGGCACACAGTGACACGTACCTTTTGGTTCGTCACACGGAAACCACGCCTATTGTAGTACGTGTTGAGGGCGGCAGCAAGTGCATAGATTGCATCGCATGAACGCTCGAAAAGCGCACGATAGAATGAAAGAAGTTCCACAGACACAGCCATCCGGGGCTGGGAGGGTGCAGTGGGAAATAGCCCATGGGAGATGAGGGTTTGAGGGAGCGTGGAACAGTCACAGCTTAAAACGCTGATAGACGTAAAACCTAATGCAGATCATTGTCGAGCTGGAGCATGACCACAGGGCGCGGACTTACGGTCAAGAAACAAACACAATATATTGGTGGCCTTTTGTTCCTGGCAGTGCGCAGTACACGAGGAAAGAAGTGAACCAAGAACGGGCAAAGGCTTGCCCAGCATTGCGGTTGTGTACTTGACAAAAGGGTCGATCATGGTCCGAATGACAGCCTTCCAGCTTGCACACAGAGAAATCGACTTCTCAGTGGGACGGGTGGTATGAGTCTCTTCGACAGTTGGATTGCCGGACGACACTTCTTCAACGTCGAGCATAAATAGTGCTTCCTCTGGTTCTGTCGGCTCCAGCAGTTCTGTGGGATGGTCAGTGGGAGATGTGGTACCACTGCAGATATGCGACCCGGGCTCTGGAGACGGTGGTGAAAGTAAATCAGCCAGTTCGTCGAGGAGCTTCTGGCGTTTGAGGGCATGCGTGCGAATGGGAACAGTCGTTGAGGTTTTCTTCTTATTCCGTGGCTTTCGAGGGCTACAGAAATGCCTGCCCATTCCCTTAGTCGTAATGGGGAGAGATGATCGGGAACCGTGACCTGCAGACATGGTAAAATGCTAGGTGAGTACAAAGAGCAAGGATGTTCGTGGGATGGTCAGCGCTGGGTGTGAGGAGATAGACGGTCTTACTGGCGGAAGCCGAGCAGCTCTCTGAAGAGGCTCTTGGAAGTCAAACGAGACCTCCGAGAGGATCTGCAGAGGGCTGGTCAGCGCGTACGGGACATTGAGGGAGGATTTGCCGAAGGGAAGCCGACAAAATGAATATTCAAGGCCAGCCGGGTAGTTCCGGTGCGGATTGTTGGTCTCTTAGATACGTTTCACATAACATAATAACCCCATCTGTATGACCTCTATTGATGCCGAAAACTGCTGCCTTAGGTGTGGCTTGTCATGTGACTGAGATGCCCATTGAGACGGCATGATAGTGGCAATGTAATGGTGTCCTATTATTCCTTATCATATCAATGCCATAACAATACTCTATTTGGTATTTAGATGTGCACTTTAAGTCCAACAAATCATTGCAAGTACATGTCATGTGATGATTATCAATCTGTTCAATTCCCTGTCAGAGTCTGGTCAGCTTTACACATTCCCCCATTGCCCATTGTTCACTATGCCCCCCACATTGAAGCTACCAATGATCAAAAGAGGCAACCACCAAGCAACCCTGCAAGCATTGCAGCAATAAATATCTGCCTCAAGGTATCAAACAGCATGAGAAGAGCTGTGAGAAGGAAGTCTTCAACCAGCAGGAATGAGAGAAGCACAATAGGGCATATGTGCAAGAAGTGCATTGAGGTAAGTTGTTTTTGTTGAACTCTGTTACTTACCTGTTAGCTTACATCTGTTGTCTACTAGCTAAAGCTGCTGAGGAAGCTGCAATAGCTACATCTTTGCTACTAGTGCATCCTGGTGCTGGGTCTTCAGATTCCACTGTGGCTGTCATTCCCATGCCCCCCACATGGCCCTCAGTGCCTCCTTCACAATCAATCCCTAGTATGTAAACTACCTTAGCAGTGTCTTGCTCTTGGTGCTTACACACTATGGGACTGTAACACTTACAGTGAGTGAAAAAACGTGTGCAATGTTTGGCTGTTTTGTACTAAGTCCAGTGTAGCGCCATGAGGCGTAGGAATCATGCTTAGCCTTGGTGAGGTGGGTGGTAGTACTCGCTCTTGGCTACAAAATGGTCCCAGGGTCATGTGATTTGGTGCAGTAGTCATTGAGATATGTCCATTATAAAACAGCTACACCATTGCACACGTTTATTCACTTTTGGGCTGGAAGTAAAATCTGAGTCAAATGAAGAGATAATTGTGGTTGTTTGGTCCTACAAACAAAGATACACATATAAACATTGTGTCTGAGTTTGAACAAGTTCACACGCTTCTTTATTTCCAACCTTTACCACCATGAGATCCATCTCCTCCACCCAAAGGAATACTATCCTCACTATGCTTGATTCTGGTCATTCTCCTTCCTCTATTGCCTCCAGTACTGGCCTACATTGCTCTACCATCTCTAGACTTCGTTCCGAGGAGCGTTCCAGCCTGCAGAAGTCCACTGGAGGTCATCCATCCAAGCTTTCCCCTGCTAATGTCCACCATGCCATCCACCTCATCTCAACTCAGAAGGCAGACAATGCTGTGCAGGTGACCAAAACTCTCACCAATGTCATCAACCAGCCCCTCCACCCAAATACTGTTCGCCAGCACCTGAAGAAGACTGGTATGAAGGCTGTGGTAAAGCAAAAACGACCTATCCTCTCTGCCAAGCATCGCAAGGCAAGGTTGGACTTTGCCTATGCCGATAAAGATTGGACTTTGGAGGACTGGAAGAGGGTGGTATGGTCTGATGAGACTAAAATTAATCGCCTGGGGTCAGATGGGCACAAATGGGCATGGAAAAAGCCAGGGGAGAAGCTGAATGATAGGCTAGTAGAGGGGACACTGAAGTTTGGAGGAGGGTCTCTCATGATGTGGGGCTGTATGACCTGGGAGGGTGTTGGGTATGGCACCAAGATTGATGGTAGGATGGATGGAGACCTCTACCTCCAAATTTTGAAGGATGAACTACAAGATTCCCTTGAGTATTATGGTCTCCATCCTCCTGACATCATCTTCCAGCAGGACAATGACCCCAAGCACACCTGCAAACAGGTCAAGGAGTGGCTAGAGGAGCAGGATTTTAGGACTATGGTATGGCCTGCACAGTCCCCTGACCTCAACCCCATAGAACATGCCTGGGGTTACCTCAAGAGGAGGCTTGCAGAGTATGAGCATCCTCCCAAGGGAATACTGGAGTTGTGGGAGAGGACTCAGGTGGAGTGGAACAATATACCAGCTGAAGAGTGTCAGAAGTTGATTGAAAGCATGCCTAGGAGGGTGGAGGCAGTGATTAAAGCAAAAGGAGGCTATACCAAGTACTGATATTCCCCAAATACCCCTCACTTTTCAAAAGTGAATAAACGTGTGCAATGGTGTAGCTGTTTTATAATGGACATATCTCAATGACTACTGCACCAAATCACGTGACCCTGGGACCATTTTGTAGCCAAGAGCGAGTACTACCACCCACCTCACCAAGGCTAAGCAGGATTCCCACGCCTCATGGCGCTACACCGGACTTAGTACAAAACAGCCAAACATTGCACGCGTTTTTTCACTCACTGTACCTGTTTGGTTGATCTGGAAGTCCAATTGTGTCCTGGAAGACATGAAAGGTTTAAAAGAAGTTGAGGTTATGTGTCTGGACAACATAATCATGGACCCAGAGGCTTTTGAGGTTGGGCAGGTGCTCAAATGGACAGGCAATTGGTGCTACCCTGGTGAGCCATGCCATCTGCACACTCAATCAGGCCCAGTGATTGGACTGGAGCAATTTGCTCATCCCTGGCCAGAAACTAGTGAAAGTAGCAGCAGTGCTGCTGCCTCAATGCTCACAAGCATGGCCACTGTGGTCCCTAATACTGCAGGTTTGAACAGTGCAAGTTCGAGTATGGGAGCCATCAGGGCAGGCAGGTCTGCACAATGCACACAACCATATGGGTATTCCATCCACTCTGTCTTGGTGTGTTTAACTTTTGCTCAGATCCTCCTGCAAGATCAAGGCTGAGAGCCAAGCCATCACTCACTCCAAATGCTGAACTGTGGGAAGACCTCAACTATCCTGCCATTCCCCCTGCTATTTCCACTTGGCATGCAGCTCCCCAGGATATGAACAAGGATCCAAAGAGGGTTCATCCCAATGCACCAAAGATAGCTTATTTTTTCACTCACCCATTGCTGTTTGTGAGGGGCAAGTCCATTGACTGCAGGCAGAGATATTTGAGGAACTGGTTGGTCTCCAGAGCAGGTTGGATCATTCATCCATGTGCTTCAGATGTAACCACCATTACTCCTCATTCCTGGTGAGATTTCCTTAACACAAGTCCTGAGCAAATTTCCAGCACTTTTTCTGGTGACCAACTATGTGAAGCCACCAACCTCTTTGGCCCTGACCTCATCAGGGTCCAGCACAAAATACCAAGCCATGTACAATTCCAGGATATTTCAATTCCCCTGGAAGACCTTGCTAACATAGACCAATTGACAAAATGCAAAGTATTGTGGGATCTATGTCAGATAATTACTTCCTCAGTAAGCACAAGCTACTATATTGGTATGTACCTGTCAGATAATTACTCTACAGGTAGTCAGTAAATGTAAGGCTAAACATGAAAGGTGACTTACTCCTCAGTAACCACAAGCTACTGAGGAGGCTGGGAGAAATTTTACTCTACTGTATGTCCGCTTTTTTGCTTATGTAAGCAACAAACCTTCGCACCTAAGGTATGTACTACTCAGGGGGCAGTTTATATTCCAACAATCTATACATGCATAACTTCTGATTCAAGTTAGTTGCTCTTGGCCATGTGTTAATGTTGGACATGCCATTGAATCAGGAGTCAGAGTGGCTCAATCATGCCCATCAGGTACATGATTATTTCACCTCACTGGTAGTATGCTTACCAGATTTTCTATGCAGGTTTTCCCAGGTGATTCAGAGTTGACCATGTGTGCTGAGCCTTTCCCAAGTGAAAACTAGGGCCTTGGCTCATCTGACCCACAATCCAAATGCAAGTTTGTGGAGAAATTTCAGGGCCTACTTGCATCATGGCCAGGATTTCCTTCAAACTTGGTGGAGTCTCTCTTACCATCAGCATTGTCCTCATGTGTCTGGGTAACAGAAAAGAAGCTTGTGGTATTTTATGTACAATCTTTCTTTGATAATTTTGGTTGGCCACCCATTCACCCCCATTTCATTCCAGTTTCATCAGCTTATCACTGCTAGTTCCCCACATGAAAATAATTGTGTAGCATGCTCCCATCACACCATCTTGTCATCTATTCATGTGTTGTCCTCTGCCATCAATCATATTCTTTTGCCATTGCTGTTCTGCATTGTCCCCATTCATTCCATGCAAAGGTCAGCTCATTATTCTACACAAGTGACTGACTATTGGAGGCATGCTGTGGCATCTTGGCATTGCTTTCAGCAGACCAGGACTTGAAGTTCTCATCACTGTCCTGTGACTTGGTGTTGTAGGATTGTCATCTGCCACTCCCTTGCCTAGGTAATTTACTCTCTGACCCAATTTCTCAGATGTCTTTTCATTGTCTGAAACAGGTTACAAGATGCTCTGTACTAGTTATGGGCCAGATGAGCCAGAATTCCGATGCACTTTGCTCAGATGATCCTTCAACTCTCATTGACCACTGAACTGTTGAAGCTCCATGATGTGTTCCTGGAACTACAAGTCTTTACCTCCCCATGGAGCACTTGCTCACTTTACCTGGTCATTGCACTTTCATGCAACCTCCCATTGTTGCCTCCGACCTGCACATCTGCTCCAGCTCTACTTCAAACACCACCCTCCCTTTAAGTGCTTCTGTGTGTGGTGAACATGAGTCACCCAGCAACCCTGCTTTTGATTGCCTAACAGACAGGCTACATGTCAGCCAAGACCCATACTCATCACTGTCTAGGAACTCCTGCAAGAAAACAAGACAGTGGCAGCAGTGGTCACATGATGTCATCCCCTCCCTCATTCAACCATATCTTTCCTATTGATGACTTTCCAATCATTTCTGAAATCCTGTGGACTATGAGCTGCCAACATGTAACTGTCAGCTATCTCAAAAGCTAAGAGTTATTTGTATTCATTTCAATGGTAAGACTTGTATCATTGCTTGTCATTTTCTTTTCTATTTAGGCATATTGTTTGTGACAGGCCTTCAACATGTTGATCTTGTGGTTTGTCCATGTGCACCTGCTGCCCTTCAGCTTCTGTGGATGGGCTACTTCCCCTGTGCACCACTGGGCCCAACCCTTGCTGCTAGTCTTCAGCTTCCAAGTCTTGGTAGGCAGCTCTTCATGCAGATGCCCCCAAACACCTCAGCATGGTGTAAGTCCTTTAAAGCATACCTTGCAGTCATGTGTTACAGGATGGATATGAAGGTATGTGTTTCCTGAATTTTGTGTCACCATCCCAGTTCCTTGTAGAGCATGTATCACAGTGCAGCTAGTAGTGACTGCAACACAGATGGCTGTTTTATGTAGGCTACTAAATTTAATGAATAACTGTAGTTCAGCTTTGCATGCATGTGTGATTTGTTGTAGTTCTTGTGAATTGTTATTTAGGATCAATACATACTTCTATTATTCTTGTCTGCCAAGATGATTGCTAATGACACTTGCAGGAAGGTATGTTGTGCAGGAGGTTTAGTAATGCATACCACCAGTATTGCATACTAGAAATATCTCTTGATGAACATGTTCAGAAGCAGCTGCAAAAATCTGCAAGCCCACCATCAGATGTCCCTCCTGCAGTCTCATCACCATCCCATTGCTCCCCTGATGGTAATACCTCCAGCTCAAAGATGAGGCCTTCAGAATAGCTATGACAGCATTGTCCATTATGCTTTAGTGGTCACAGCTGGCAGAGTAATAATAATCAACAAAGGTATGCTGCTTGGTAGATGTGACTTTAATCATTGCTCAATTTTCTTTGTTCTAGCTCTTCAGATGTTGATGCAATTGTTTGCATTGATGCTTGTTTCACTCAGAAGCATAGAAGTGGACAGACAGATGATCCTGTAAACCCTACAGCTACAGTCATTCTTTCACCAGAAGACATTCATGCCATGGAATGTGAGGGTAATGGGTTGCAAAAGTCAAAGTCTTCTAACTACAGGAGGAGGGGTCAAGCTTCAAAAAGAAATCTTGGAGATGAGGATGAGGTGTTTGAGGAGGGAATGAAGATAACCACATCAGTGCTGAAGGGATGTAATGAGTCTTTCACTGCAGCTGATGAGAGGTGTCAGAACACTTCAGTCACCCCCCTAAGGGGACCTATTAGGTTGACATATTCTTATAGATGTTTATACCTAAGAGGTGTCAACTGCCTGGGTATTCCTGGCTGCAACTGGAGATTCTCCAGTGCTCTGGCAGGCCCTGGAGATTCTCCAGAGCTGACATATCAAGGGATTTTCTCCAGCACTATTATATCTGGGCCACCAATATTACAGAGTTCCTGGGGTCCATGTTGGACTTTCTCCAACCTATATAAGGCCTCCTGCTGGGGGTCATTGGGCTTTCCCCAGCACAAATGGACCCTCTTCCAAGGGGGTGGTGGGACTTTCTCCAGCATAAATAGACCTCTTCCTAGGGGGTGATGGGACTTTGTCCAGCATGGATGGACCTCTTCCTACATGTTCTGGGACTTTCCCCAGGCTTTCTCCATGCTAAATGAACCTAGTTATGGCATTCCTCCAACCTAAACAAGCCTATCCCCAGGACTTCTGGGACTTTCTCCAGGCTAGATAGACCTAGCTGTGGAATTTCTGTGGCCAAAACAGACCTCTTCCTAGGCTGTTTCTGAATTTTCTCCAGGATAAATGGACTCTGGCTATGGGATATCTCCAGTGCAAATAGACCTCTTCCCAGGTACTGTGGGACTTTCTCCAGGGTGAATATACCTAGCTGTGGAATTTCTGCAGCAAAAACAGACAATTCTGGGTTGTTTCTGGGTTCCCCCAGGGTAAATAGACCACTTTCAGAGGGAATTTGGGGACAGGATGGTCAAATTGGGGTGGAGGATCTCCAGGGGGACACTTGGAGATTCCCCAGGGCAGTCAAATGGGATTGGAGATACTCCAGGGTGGTCATATGGGGTTGGAGATGCTCCAGGGCGGGCAGTTGGAGATTCCACAGGGTGGTCAAATGGGAATGGAGAATCTCCAGGGGGACACTTGGAGATGCCCCAGGGTGGTCCAATGGGGTTAGAGATTCTCTGGGGAGACACTTGGAGATTCCCCAGGGTGGTCATGGGGTTGGAGAATATCCAGGGGGACACATGGGGATTCTCCAGTGGGTCCAAGGGGGTTGCTATGGGGTTGGACATTCCCCAGGGGGGCAATTGGAGATTCCTCAGGTTGGTCAAGTGGGATTGGAGATTCTCCAGGGGGGCACATGGAGATTCCCCAGTGTGGTCAAATTGGATTGGAGATTCTCCACAGGTGCAGTTGGAGATTCCCCAGGGTGGTTAAATGGGGTTGGAGATTCTCCAGGGGGGACAGTTGGAGATTCTCCAGGGGAACATTTGGAGATTCCCCAGGGTGGTCAAATCAGGTTGGAGATTCTCCAGGAGGGCAGTTGGAGATTCTCCAAGGGGACATTTGGAGATTCCCCAGGGTGGTCAAATGGGGCTGGAGATTCACCAGGGGGATACTTGGAGATTCCCCAGGGTGGTCAAATGGGGTTGGAGATTCTCCAGGGGGGCAGTTGGAGATTCTCCAAGGGGATATTTGGAGATTCCCCAGGGTGGTCAAATGGGACTGGAGATTCCCCAGGGTGGTCAAATGGGGCTGGAGATTCTCCAGGGGGACACTTGGAGCTCACTTCAGTCAACCCCCTTTGGGGACCTATTAGGTTCATATATTCTTACAGATGTTATAACCTTATAGGTGTCAAGTGGTTGGGAATACCCAACACCTGGGGATTCTCCAGAAGATGCCTGGATAATCTCCCATATAAAAGGAGTGGCTGGGGTGCTGATAGGATTTTCCCCATGCCAAACTGACCTGTCTCTGGTGGTAGCTGGATCTTCTCCAGCTTAAATTGACCAAGCTCCCAATATGACCCTGGTCATTCCCCATGGCAAATTGACCTGGCCCAGGTGCCAACTAGATCTTGTCCAGGCTAAATCAACCCACTCCCAGTCCAACCCTGGCCATTTCCCTTGCCAAATTGACCAGACCCTGAAGGCAATTGGGTATTCTCCAGGCTAAAAAATAGTTTGGTCTAGTTGACAAAGAAAATGTGTAGAGGGCCACACTTTTGACTATCAAAGTGTAGTGTAGTTGACTAGCAAAAGTGTACTGTAGTTAACTACCAAAAGTGTAGGATGGTTAATTAGCAAGAGTGTACTGTAGTCCATTAGGAAAATTTGCTACAGTCCACATTTTTGACTACCAAAGTGTAGTGAAGCTGACTAACCAAAGTATAGTATACATAGTGCACTAGGCAAGGTGCTGTCTAGTTCACTAGGAAAATGTGTAGTGGCCTGCACTTTTGACTACCAAAGTGTGGTCTAGTTCATTAGTGAAAGTGCAGTCTAATTCATTAGGAAAATTGGTAGGTAGTGCACATGCTTGAATACCAAAGTGCAGTGCAGTTGACTAGCAAGAGTGTAGTCTATTTCATTGGGAAAAGTGGTAGTTGAGTAGAAAAAGTTTATTCTAGTTCATTGGGAAAGTGGCAGTAGTCTGCATTTTTTGACTACCAAGGTGTAGTGTAGTTGTCCAGGAAAAGTGTAGTCTAGTTCATTAGGAAAAGTGGTAGTAGTCTGCATTTCTGACTATGAAAGTATAGCATAGTCGACTAGCAAAAGCACAGGCTAGTTCATTAGGAAAAGTGGCAGTGGTCTCCATTTTTGACTACCAAAGTGCAGTATAGTTGACTGGTAAAAGTGTAGTCTAGGTCATAAGGAAAAGTGATAGTGGTCTGCATTTTCAACTACCAAAGCATAGGTAGTTGACTAGCAAAAGTGTAGTCTAGGTCATTAGGAAAAGTGTAGTCTAGTTCATTAGGAACAATGGTAGTAGTCCACATTTTTAACTACCAAAGTGTAGTGTAGTTGACTGGTAAAAGCATAGTCTAGGTCATTAGCAAAAGTGGTAGTGGTCTGCATTTTTGACTACCAAAGTGTAGTGTAGTTGACTAGTAAAAGTGTAGCATAGATCATTGGCAAAAGTGTAGTCTAGTTCATTAGGAAAAGTGGTAGTGGTCTGCATTTTTGACAACCAAAGTGTAGTGTACTTGACTAGTAAAAGTGTAGTCTAGGTCATTAGCAAAAGTGTAGTGTAGTTCATTAGGAAATGTGGTAGTGGTCTGCATTTTTGACTACCAAAGTGTAGTCTAGGTCACTAGGAAAGGGGTAGTCTAGTTCATTAGGAAAAGTGGTAGTGGTCTGCATCTTTGACTATCAAAGTGTAGTCTAGGTCATTAGCAAAAGTGGTATTGGTCTGCATTTTTGACTACCAAAGTGTAGTCTAGGTCATTAGAAAAAGTGTAGTCTAGTTCACTAGGAAAAGTGTAGTCTAGTTCATTAGGAAAACTCATAGGTGGTCTGCATTTTTGACTACCAAAGTGTAGTGTACTTGACTAGTAAAAGTGTAGCCTAGGTCATTAGCAAAAGTGTAGTCCAGTTCACTAGGAAAAGTGTAGTCTAGTTCATTAGGAAATTTGGTAGTAGTCCGCATTTTTGACTACCAAGTGTAGTGTAGTTGGCTAGCAAATGTGTAGTGTGATTCATTAGCAAAAGTTTAGCCTAGTTCATTAGGAAATTTGGTAGTAGTCTGCTTTTTTGACTAGCAAATAAGGTTTACGTTGATTACCATAAGTGTGCCATAATTCTATTAGCCAAAGTGCCAAGTGCCTGCCCTGTGGCCTGAGCCGAATTCCCCACAATGTGGCTGTGTGACACTTTGTGCCTAATTAATGCCACTTCCCTCCACTCCGCTTTTTTGATTATGTAAGCAAAAAAGCGGCCTCAACTGACTTATTTCTCCCTCACTACCCTTCCTCCCCACAGTTTTCCATGCTCCACTCTATCCCAGTGCATTTGGAACATTCCTCCCCTCATATTTGCTAGGTTATTTCATCCAATTTATTATAATACTTGGGAATTAAAATAAATAGGGGCAAAATGCGAACTCTCTTCCCATTCCTGTAGTTCTTCATGTATTCCTATGAAGATTTCTACCCAGCCTTCCTTCATATCACCCTACAACATATCAAAATTATAGATCATTCCAACCACCCCATCTTTATATATGACCAGTTCTCCCCCTCCCCCTGTAGACATGAATCCTCCTCACTGAAATGAGTTCTGACACCTTTGGAACATGGGAGGGCCAGCCCACCATCCAAGTTGCTCTGGGGAGTTCATACTTTGAGGAAGTCCTATTTGACCAGGTGTGATGATGATTCAAGCATTCTTGTCAAGTATTGTCACCCAAATCAGCAGAGGTGCAAAAGTACTTCTGGTTAGTGTAGCATATGATACTAGCAGGATTGATTATCACTGATGGGACATTCATGCCCCACACATAAAGGGTAGAGCTATGGTGGATTTGAATAGTCACAGAGGATGTAGAATAACAGGGCCAGTTAGGATATGACCTTATTATCATCATTAGATGCTTGTGTGGTGTGCCATGATGAGTTTTAGATATGTTGTAGGAGTCTCCTAAAATGTTCGTGCACTTTCCCACAGTCCAAAAAACTTGGCAGCCTTGTAGCACCTTCAATACTGATTGGATGCACCTGAGACTTTGTACATTGGTAGATATACATTGTACCAACCTGTCCCTAAAAGTAAAGGATAGGGTTGGAAGGTGGATGAGTGGTAATGAACTAGACTACACTTTTCCTGGACAACTACACTACACCTTGGTAGTCAAAAAATGCAGACTACTGCCACTTTCCCAATGAACTAGAATAAACTTTTTCTACTCAACTACCACTTTTCCCAATGAAATAGACTACACTCTTGCTAGTCAACTGCACTGCACTTTGGTATTCAAGCATGTGCACTACCTACCAATTTTCCTAATGAATTAGACTGCACTTTCACTAATGAACTAGACCACACTTTGGTAGTCAAAAGTGCAGGCCACTACACATTTTCCTAGTGAACTAGACAGCACCTTGCCTAGTGCACTATGTATACTATACTTTGGTTAGTCAGCTTCACTACACTTTGGTAGTCAAAAATGTGGACTGTAGCAAATTTTCCTAATGGACTACAGTACACTCTTGCTAATTAACCATCCTACACTTTTGGTAGTTAACTACAGTACACTTTTGCTAGTCAACTACACTACACTTTGATAGTCAAAAGTGTGGCCCTCTACACATTTTCTTTGTCAACTAGACCAAACTATTTTTTAGCCTGGAGAATACCCAATTGCCTTCAGGGTCTGGTCAATTTGGCAAGGGAAATGGCCAGGGTTGGACTGGGAGTGGGTTGATTTAGCCTGGACAAGATCTAGTTGGCACCTGGGCCAGGTCAATTTGCCATGGGGAATGACCAGGGTCATATTGGGAGCTTGGTCAATTTAAGCTGGAGAAGATCCAGCTACCACCAGAGACAGGTCAGTTTGGCATGGGGAAAATCCTATCAGCACCCCAGCCACTCCTTTTATATGGGAGATTATCCAGGCATCTTCTGGAGAATCCCCAGGTGTTGGGTATTCCCAACCACTTGACACCTATAAGGTTATAACATCTGTAAGAATATATGAACCTAATAGGTCCCCAAAGGGGGTTGACTGAAGTGAGCTCCAAGTGTCCCCCTGGAGAATCTCCAGCCCCATTTGACCACCCTGGGGAATCTCCAGTCCCATTTGACCACCCTGGGGAATCTCCAAATATCCCCTTGGAGAATCTCCAACTGCCCCCCTGGAGAATCTCCAACCCCATTTGACCACCCTGGGGAATCTCCAAGTATCCCCCTGGTGAATCTCCAGCCCCATTTGACCACCCTGGGGAATCTCCAAATGTCCCCTTGGAGAATCTCCAACTGCCCTCCTGGAGAATCTCCAACCTGATTTGACCACCCTGGGGAATCTCCAAATGTTCCCCTGGAGAATCTCCAACTGTCCCCCCTGGAGAATCTCCAACCCCATTTAACCACCCTGGGGAATCTCCAACTGCACCTGTGGAGAATCTCCAATCCAATTTGACCACACTGGGGAATCTCCATGTGCCCCCCTGGAGAATCTCCAATCCCACTTGACCAACCTGAGGAATCTCCAATTGCCCCCCTGGGGAATGTCCAACCCCATAGCAACCCCCTTGGACCCACTGGAGAATCCCCATGTGTCCCCCTGGATATTCTCCAACCCCATGACCACCCTGGGGAATCTCCAAGTGTCTCCCCAGAGAATCTCTAACCCCATTGGACCACCCTGGGGCATCTCCAAGTGTCCCCCTGGAGATTCTCCATTCCCATTTGACCACCCTGTGGAATCTCCAACTGCCCGCCCTGGAGCATCTCCAACCCCATATGACCACCCTGGAGTATCTCCAATCCCATTTGACTGCCCTGGGGAATCTCCAAGTGTCCCCCTGGAGATCCTCCACCCCAATTTGACCATCCTGTCCCCAAATTCCCTCTGAAAGTGGTCTATTTACCCTGGGGGAACCCAGAAACAACCCAGAATTGTCTGTTTTTGCTGCAGAAATTCCACAGCTAGGTATATTCACCCTGGAGAAAGTCCCACAGTACCTGGGAAGAGGTCTATTTGCACTGGAGATATCCCATAGCCAGAGTCCATTTATCCTGGAGAAAATTCAGAAACAGCCTAGGAAGAGGTCTGTTTTGGCCACAGAAATTCCACAGCTAGGTCTATCTAGCCTGGAGAAAGTCCCAGAAGTCCTGGGGATAGGCTTGTTTAGGTTGGAGGAATGCCATAACTAGGTTCATTTAGCATGGAGAAAGCCTGGGGAAAGTCCCAGAACATGTAGGAAGAGGTCCATCCATGCTGGACAAAGTCCCATCACCCCCTAGGAAGAGGTCTATTTATGCTGGAGAAAGTCCCACCACCCCCTTGGAAGAGGGTCCATTTGTGCTGGGGAAAGCCCAATGACCCCCAGCAGGAGGCCTTATATAGGTTGGAGAAAGTCCAACATGGACCCCAGGAACTCTGTAATATTGGTGGCCCAGATATAATAGTGCTGGAGAAAATCCCTTGATATGTCAGCTCTGGAGAATCTCCAGGGCCTGCCAGAGCACTGGAGAATCTCCAGTTGCAGCCAGGAATACCCAGGCAGTTGACACCTCTTAGGTATAAACATCTATAAGAATATGTCAACCTAATAGGTCCCCTTAGTGGGGTGACTGAAGTGGTCAGAAAGTAAGGTTTGATTATTTATTCCAACTTTGATTGTCCTGACAGCTGTGGAGGCAAGTACCCAGTTCTTTTCAGATACTGGTGTCATGGCCCTACTCTGTCATCATGATTGTGTTATACACCCTGCAAGCATGACTTCAACTGGGGAGAAGCAACACTATGCACTTGCTCTCATCAAATCACTTTTTAGCCATCTCCAAATTAACTTCTATATTGGGTCGTTATACGACATAGGTTGTCAACTGGAATGGAGCTGCAGAAGGTGGGGTTTTCTGCAATCATTTTTGCCATGTATTTCCTTTGCCATCTCAGTATTTCATGCCTTTGGACATCAGTGGCCATGCCAGCTTATTTATCACCCCAGGAAAAGAGAAGGATTTGGGCTGTCAGATGGGGAAGGTTGTGAGCACTTTTGGAGTTCAATCAAAGGACTGATCCCATCTCTTCATGTTTCTGTGGTATGTGTATCATTGGCTACATGTGTTCAAGGCTAAAATTATATTTAGTATCATCAGTGCCTCTTTGTCATTGACTTCCAAGTGCATCATCTTGACATGAAGAGCCTCACCAGTGTTGGGCAGTGGCTGCTGCATCACTGGAATCATTGTCAAGAAAAGAAGGCTACTGCTACCAAAGGACTGAGGAGATGTGGAGTTGACATCCCCACTCTACAAGCTCAATGGGATGCCCAAGTTTCTGCACAAACCAAACCAGCCCCTTGTAAGCTGCTTGTATGGATAATGATAAATGGTATTCATTGCTCACAATAAATTAGGCCACAGCCCAAAAGCTGCAGAGAATGCAATATTGCAGATTATGGAAACTCAGAAATCATTGGAAAATTATGAAACAAGATTAAAGACTCTGGAGCAGGATCTTCTTCATGGGACTGCTGACATGACATACTTGAATATACAAATCACAGAGTGTCATAAAAAGATTATGTGTTTCCAGCAAGCATTGCAGAGGCAGAGGACCAGCCTTGGGATGAATGGGTTTGCAGACCTTGCCAAAACTCAGAATAGTTCTTACTTGCTGGTTGGTGCCATATTGTCTCCCAGTTCCACATTTAATCTGAATGAGTTCTTTTTCTTAGCTTTGTGTACATGCATTGGCAATCAAGAAATGTATTCAAGATTGTCTGCATCAAAGAAAGTTTTAATTGGAGAGACTGGAATGTTCTTATTGGCACACGGTTGGTGGTAAGAGATTCTCACTAATTAATAACTTTGCATTTGACTGTCTTGGAGAACAAAGACTGCAAAACAACACAGAAGCATCTGTTAAGTGACAAGAGCCAGGAATAGTCAAGCTTGCTAGCAGCTACAATAACCTGTGTCTGAAAATGGTAGGCCTCATACACAAGGGAAAAGCTCCTACAGGTTCCATTGCACCACTCCTAATTCAAAGAGATTCTTTATTCAAACTGGATGTGGATGATGATATCTGGCAGGATGTTGGACTTGGGGATGAGTCAGATGGTGTATCACCCCCATGGGTAGTGGATGAAAAGACATGCTCAGGGATCAAGTCACTCCTTGAGTTGAAGCATTATGAGGAAGAGGAAAGGCATTTGTTGAAGGAGAAAGAAGCCTTGGTACTGTGGTTTTCTGAAGAGTGGGGCTGCATGCAGAAGATAAGGAGGAGGGCAGGTGAGCAATATTCATCATGAGAATTACAACAGCTAAGACCAATTGTAGATGATGATCTTGCATATGAACTTGACCACAGAGCATCTACACTAGCAGGTCTATGCCTCATGTGGAAGAAGCAACTTATGGACATTCCATGGACTACAGATGAGAATTGGGGTCCAAGCAATGAGGAACTCCATAGAATGGTTCAGGTTCCTCATTTCATTTGTGTTGATGGAGATGAAGGGGAGAGGGTGGATGGCTTTGAGTCAGAAGGTGAAGGGGTGTTGGATGATGAGTTGCTGTATGTTGCAGAAGAATTTGCCCTGGTAGATGAGTATCATCAACATAGTGATATGCTATTGGCAGAGGTCTCCTGGGGGGATGAATGGGACAATGATCTGTTGGATATGGATCAACCATCATCTCCAAGTAAAAGAGTCTGTAAATAAAGGTATCATGTTGTATGTAGTGACCATTCTCATGTACTATGAGGGTTAACACCCACAATGGTAATTCCAAAAGATATTGCCAAAGTGCCCACAAACTATCTATGACATGCCCCACATTTACCATGGAACTGTCATGGGACATCCCAGTTGTCTTCAGAGGGGCAGGTGGGATGTCCCATGACAGCCTCATAGGCTATGGTGGGATATCCCATCTGCCCCTCTGAAGGGACAAGGGATGTCCCAGACATCCCTTTTACAAGACAGGCTGGTGTGATGTCCCAGGGTAGCCCCTGAGGCTGTTGTGGGGCACCTGTTGTATGGGGTGTCCTACTGTGACATGCAACTGAGCCACCTATTTAGCCTCACACAAATGGTCTCAGATGATACTGTGCCATGAGGAGAGAGTAGACTTGCATCATCTTCCCCTCCATCTTGTGTCCTGACACTTCCCTCATCTCTAAAGGATGAATGGGATTAGACTTACTTATGCCCCCTCTAGACACTTGGGTCCATGGATGGCCAGTGTGCTTGAAAATGCAGTGCAACTATGTAACAAGTGCACAAGTGAAATTGGGCTTGACAATTGTGCTTGAATTTTGAAAATGTATTGTGTTTCAGATTACAATGAATTTTGAGATTGTGACACTGTCAAGATCTCAGTAGTGACCATTCCAACAGACTCAGTCTTTCATTTTAAATATCAGCTACATATTATTTTCCTAGGCCTTTTCTTGGGTTCATCATTCACTGTTCTATTGTGTGACATGTGTTGAAGGTGCTTGATTGCTACCCTAGCCATCAAGGTGCTGTGGGTCATCCCTATTGCCTTCAGAGTACAAGTGGGATGCCCTACCTTAACATATGGGGCTTACATGGGACATGCCTGGTTCCTTGAGAGAGGCAGATGGGATATCCCATTGGAGCCCCTAAGGCTGTGGTGGGACATCCTTTTTCTCTTCAGAGGGGCAGATGGGATGTCCCATGGAGGCTGTGGGGGGACATCCCTTTTCCCTTCAGAGGGGCAGATGGGATAGCCCCTAAGGCTGAGGTGGGACATCCCTTTCCCTTCAGAGCAGCAGTTGGGATGTGCCATTGGAGCCCCTAAGGCTGTGGTGGGACATCCCTTTTCCCTTCAGAGGGGCAGATGGGATGTCCCATGGGAGCATCTATGGCTGTGGTGGAACACCCCTGTTCCCTTCAGATGGACAGATGGGATGTCCCACCATTGCCTCTGAGGCTTGGGTAGGACCCATCATTGCATTCTGAGTGTCCACAGAGATCCTCCAACAGAATCATGGTGAGGTCATATGCAGTTCAGCCCAGAGGAGAAGGTTTGTCACACCCTGTGGAGGGTTGATGATTGAACAGAACATGTAAATGATATCTTGTCATGACATCATTTCCCATGTCCCAACAGCAGTATTTTGCCACCAGGAGATTGTTTCTGTGATATTTTGCCATGAACATGCTGCTCTTCCACCCAATGGTACATTGTGTACATTACACAATGTTTCTTGCTGAAAGAGGTTGAACAGAAATTGATGGAAGTGATACTCTTTCAGCTAGAGAGAAAAATGCAAAAATAATTATTTTCCTTCTCTACTTGCAAATATAAATGAATGGTAATAGCCATTGATTTCTACTCTAATTGACACTCACATCAACTTCATGTTTGTTGGAGAGCTCCAAAAATTAAGGAAGAAATGAGTTTTGTATTTTTTCTTGAACACATCTCAATTAAAGACCATCTCCACCCTCTTTTTTTGTTAATCTTTTTTATAGGGGAATTATGAACTTCTTGTGGTGGTACAATGTCCTTGTTATGTTCATATATACCTGGAACCTATTTTCTCTGAGCAAGGCAATCATATGCATGGAAGTCAGCATGGGCTGCTGACCCCTTCTTACCAAGTTATCATATCAGCTCAGTGAGACATATCCTGATGCCCAGAAGTTTCAGATTTTAACAGAGGTATTGCTAGCCAAATTTTGCTGTTACATCCACATGTATATTGGATAGCAATGTCACCTAATCATGATAATGGCATTCTGCATGGAACCAACAGTGGCAGTGCTAATGTGCAGTGCTTTTTGATGCAGGGACCCCAGTCACTCTGGGCAATCATGGCATGTCCCATATCATTTATATCCCATTGGGAAATCCCATGATAGATGGTCCATCCCAGGGCACCAGGACCATGCACTTCCCTGGGAAATAGGTGAATGTCCCTGGGATGACCTTGGTCTGGGAGGCATTTATGTAGCCTGGAGGGTTTGGAGAAACTATGCAGCCTAAATGCTTACAGAAGAGGGTTACCTGAAGTGGTGGCATCCCCCAGCCAAGTCAGCCAACCCCACTGTTTTTTTTTTGGGGGGGGGGGGGGGGTGGCATCCCCCAGCCAGGTGAGCTGACCCCACTTCCAGGGGGGGGTGGGGGTCAGCTCACCCCACTTTCAGGGGGGTGGCCTTGCCCAGCCATGTCAGCCAACACCACCAGTTGGTCCAACTGGCTGACACCAAGTGAGGGTCAGTCAGCCAACATTGGCTAGTCCCATGTTTAGGCCAAAATGTACATGTTGGGTGTCCCAGTTTCAGGACCACAGGTGACTGAAGGGTCTGGTTTGGTTAGGTTCCATCACATTTCCTGGAGAGACAAACAGGCCATCAGCTTCCTCCAAGCCTTCTGGTTTGTCAAGAGGGGAAGATGCCTTTCAGAGGGCTGACAGGAAATTGGTATCCATGGATGAGGAGACCACTGGGATTGCAGTGGCCACTCTTGTAGGGTCAATCATTGTTAAACCTCTGGTAATTTCTTTCAGGGAGGACATGAAATGGGAGTAGTAGGCAATGGGGTGCCAGAAGCCATGCTCACACTCAACAGAGAGTACTGCACCAGTAGCAAAGTTGGAAGTATCAGTTTCAACATGGAAAGTCCTATCCTGGTCAGGGAAGGCAAGGATGAGAGCAGTGGTGAAAGCTTGCTTGAGGTCATCAAAGGCCTTTTGCTGAGTGGGACCCCATGACCAAAGATGGTGCTTCTTAGTTAGGTCAATCAGGGTAAGGCAATCTGAGTGAAACCCTGTATGAAATGATGGTAGAAGTTCACCAAGCCAAGGAAGGCTCAAACCAACTTGACCTTTGTGGGAATTGGCCAGTCCTTGATTGCCTTCACCTTTGACCTGTCCATACTGATGCTGTTTACCCCTACTATCATCCCCAGGAACTCCACTGACTTC
This sequence comes from Pisolithus sp. B1, assembly GCA_024663435.1. Lineage (NCBI taxonomy): Eukaryota > Fungi > Basidiomycota > Agaricomycetes > Boletales > Pisolithaceae > Pisolithus > Pisolithus sp. B1. The sequence continues at coordinate 20,738 of JANFAA010000088.1, forward strand.
TGTTTGAAGAAGCACTTGTCAGGTTTTACAAAGAGGTCATTTTCTTCAAGTGTCCAAGATGATTTGGTCATGTTCCCTTGTGACATCTGTTTTGGTGAAGATCATCAAGTCATCAATTTAGACAACCACTGCATCTTCGATATTGCCAAAGATGTCACACATCATGTTTTGGAATGTCAAGGGGAAAATACATGACAAGGGGTTCATAGGCTCCCTTGTGGGTAACAAATGTGGCCTTCCACTCATCTCCTTCCTTAGCCCATATGTTGTTGTATCCCCAATGGAGATCCATTTTAGTAAAGAGTTGGCAACCTTTGAGTTTGTCAACAAGTTGAGATATGATGAAGAACACTGGAGAGGTTTGGGGAGATTTAGATGGGTGAATATATGGTGCCTCAAAAGAGTGTCCTGATGTTGGGTCATTCTGGGAAGATCTTGCATTGGTGAGGGAACCACTAAGAATGAGGTCATAAGCTTGCAGGGAGTTTGAAAGTACTAGGTCTTGGCTTCACAATGCCACCTAAGTCATGTGATCTGGTTGTCATGAAGGTAAGATATGATTTCAAAATGGAAACTCATTGGGACACTTTTTTGAGTGTGCATCCAATCTATGGTTATGGGATGCACTATGCCCTCCTACTCTTTATTTGGTCATACAAACAAAGCCTAACTGTACCACATGATCTGACAAGTGCTCCCTAAGCATTCAAACAATGCTAAACATCAAATTTTGACCACTAAGCCTCAGTCCTTTGCCACAACTCAAAGGATCATCTTTCTCACTCATCAGGGTCAGTTTCTCATGGAATCTCATTAAATACCAGTGCATGCATGCCATGGTGTCATCCATGTAATATACTCCAATGACCATGGGTCCCCTCAAAATTCTGCTGGAAGTCAAGCAAATGCTGTTTACCCTACTCATGCCTGGGGTGCATTGTCACTACTCAGTACTGGGAAAGCTGAATATGTCAAGGAGGTCAATCTAATACTTCAGGGCATGAAGATTAGACTGATCCCCTCCCAACCCATGGACTGTTATCCACAGAAAGCTGGCATGAAGGCTGAGGTAGAGCAAAGCACTTCATTGCAATCCAAGCATCATATGAGAGCTGGCCAGGCTGCACCCCAAATTGTCTTGCAAATGGCTGCAAAGATGTCATTGGGTTGTGAGTGGCCACAGGAGATATCTAAGGTCAGATGGAAGGAATTCATCTGTACCCTGCTTCCTCAGTAGCCTATCTCTCCCCATACCTCTGGAGTCCAAAGAAGGGTTTTGTTTTACCCTAGTCCTCATGGCAGCTTTCCAAGGATGAAAATGCATTGGTTGGGAGGGGACCAGTCCAATCTTCATGCCCTGAAGTATTAGATTGACCTCCTTGACATTTTCAGCTTTCCCAGTACTGAGTAGTGACAATGCACCCCAGGCATGAGTAGGGTAAACAGCATTTGCTTGACTTCCAGCAGAATTTTGAGGGGACCCATGGTCATTGGAGTATATTACATGGATGACACCATGGCATGCATGCACTGGTATTTAATGAGATTCCATGAGAAACTGACCCTGATGAGTGAGAAAGATGATCCTTTGAGTTGTGGCAAAGGACTGAGGCTTAGTGGTCAAAATTTGATGTTTAGCATTGTTTGAATGCTTAGGGAGCACTTGTCAGATCATGTGGTACAGTTAGGCTTTGTTTGTATGACCAAATAAAGAGTAGGAGGGCATAGTGCATCCCATAACCATAGATTGGATGCACACTCAAAAAAGTGTCCCAATGAGTTTCCATTTTGAAATCATATCTTACCTTCATGACAACCAGATCACATGACTTAGGTGGCATTGTGAAGCCAAGACCTAGTACTTTCAAACTCCCTGCAAGCTTATGACCTCATTCTTAGTGGTTCCCTCACCAATGCAAGATCTTCCCAGAATGACCCAACATTGGGACACTTTTTTGAGGCACTGTAAGTGGTTGTACATCTACTTGTGATTTGTGTGTCTTAGTTTTCACTCCTGCATATCACTGACCAGGCCCTCAACTCATGGATACACAGTATAGTAGAGAGCTACTAGACACTATGCTACTATAAAGATAATTTTGTATTTTGTCAAGTAAAAAAAGCTGACAACAGGCAGGAAAAGTATGAAAAGTATGAAGAGCAACACTTTTTCTGCTTTTTTGAGCAAAGGGATCTACTATTAAAAGCATGGTGATACTTTTAAAAGCTACTACTTTTTTTAAATACTTTTTTGTATTGCTGTACTTGTACAGGTGCCAAATGCAGAATGAGTAATGTGCAAATTTACTGATGGTGTTACAAACTCAACTTAGAATAAACTGACTTAGACAGCAATGATAATTTAAATCACAAAAGACATATATTGACAGCTACTTTTAAACCACAACTGTGTCAACTACTACTTAACCATACTACTTTTTGGGAAATAGCATTAAAGAAGTAGTTCCCATGGGATGGGAACAAGCTGAACAGCAAGGGAGAGAAGGGAAGCTTTACTTGCGATTCCACATTGCCCGTATACGTCTCTTAAGACGATGTTTGAGCGACGCATCCAATACTGGTACCTTAGGTATAGGCTCGATTCTAGCCTTTACCTGAGAATTTCCCCTCCAAAAGTCTTCTGTGGTCCCCATGTCTGCTCCTTCATTCTTGGCTTGAGTTCCACCTTCGCACCCTCTTCTCTTGCCTTTGCTCACGAGCTACACGTAGTCAGTTTACTTGCAACGAGTCATCGACGAGGTGCTCACGGAGGTCTTCCCAGAAAAGGCATACGGGCAAGTTTGGCACTGTAAAACCCCAGTCAAAATAAGTTAACTGAGCGAAAAAGGTTGGGTACAGACCATGGCAGCCTTGACTTTCTCTTGGATGTCCTCCATCGTGGGACGTGTTGAAGGCACATATCTCCAACATGAGGTGCAAATCTCCCACCACGCATCTGTCAGGCGGAACTGTGTTGACTCCTCAGCAGGGCGAGAGGGCAGTCTCCTCGTTTGTAACCTGATGATCACCTCAGTTAAATTACGACACTCGCGGAAAGGTACCGTTCGAGTGACCAACTCCTAGGTTAACAATGAATGTTGCACATAGGAAAGCAAATACAAGACTACCAGAATCGTCATCCCATATGCCCACACATCACTTGCCATAGATGCAGGGAAGTCGTCTAGAAGCTCTGGAGCCGTCCATTGGAGTGAGATTCCGTGGACAGTGTTGACGGTCATTGTGCAGGTAGATACGTCCAGGATGGAAACACCAAAGTCGGTCAATAGTGCCCGGCGATCGCTGGATATTAGTATATTCGACTATCGAAAGATGAGTGAACGACCAATTATATAGACCAAGCGCTCTTACACCCTTCAGACATCCATGGACCATTGGACCCGACACCTGACTATGGAGATAAGAGAGTCCACTGGCAACGTCTCGGAGCTAAACATGTATATCCAGTAGTGCAGATGTGAACAACGGCAGAACACTTTGACTCACAAGTGGCCGCGGATCATTCTCTGCATTCTGGACATATGCGAACGCGTTTCCCAAAGGCATCCATTCAGATATCATTGAAATTGTGAGATCAAAATCAGTAGTAATCCCAAACAGGCGAACGATGTTATCGTGATGGACTTTCGACCGTATATGCACTTCCTCTAGGATACGCTAAGTGAGCAAGGTTTAGTTTCAACCGTGACAGCCGTCAGAGATTATGTCAGTACTTCGAGGGCAGCAGCATTCCCCGGCAGTCCGCTGTGAAAGGTTTTGATTGCCACTGCGGTGCTGGGTGCCAGAGTTCCTTGATATACAATTGCATTGCTGCCGCGCAGAACCTCCCCTCCCGGGTTTCGACCGATTTGACCGTTGAAATTGATGTTGTATCTGGAAGCCAGAGCAGTAAGCTCAGCGGAGAACGGGTTTTCCATTTCTTGCTGATGCATGGCACCTGGGAGACGAGGATGCTGGTCTATCAATCGCAGTCTGTGAGCAAGAGAGCAGGGCGCTAAATGGGGTAAAGTGCATAGTGGCAAGCACGAGCATGTGCTACACGTGTGCAGGGGCCTGCTGTTGAAGTATCATGAGTGTGGTCTCGTACTGTAAATTTTAGGCGTTGCAGCGTCGACAACGAGTCATATTCCTGGAGTAAACCCACAAGAGGAAGGCGAATCACGCCAAAAAATAACATCATTTTATTTTAGCCATGGTCTGTAAACTAAACGCAGGACATTACACAAGAGAAAAATAGGAGAGCACACATTACCACATGATAGGGAGAAATACATATATAATTTTCATAAAACGTGGTGGAACGCCGTGGAGGGCGGAAAAGGTGTAGTACGGCAGGCGGTGGCACAACGCCGAGGAATACTCCACGTGGTCAACAGCTACTTTACCATACCACTTTGCGGGTGATTGCATTGAGGAAGCGGATCCCATGGAGAAGCTGAATGGTAAGGCAGAGAAGGAAGATTTACTTGCGTGTCCACATTGTCCTTATCAGTCTCTCAAGACGATGTTTGAGCGACACCTTCAATACTGGCACCTTAGGTATAGGCTCTAATCTAGCCTTCACCTGAGGACCGCCCCTCCGAAAGTCTTCCGTGGTCCCCTCGTCCGCTCCCTCGTGCTTGGCTTGAGTCACACCGCCGTACGGTCTTCTCCCGCCTTCGCTCACGCACTACGCCTAGTCGGTCGATGTGCGATAAGTGTTCGATGAGGTGCTCACATAAGTTTAACCGGAAATGGCGGGACCTGCTTAAGACTGTAAAAAAACGCAGTCAAAACAAGTCGACTTGGTGAAAGGATCCTGTACAGACCATGGCAGCTTCGACTTTGTCTCGAATACCCATCATCGTGGCACGTGATGAAGGATGGAATGCCCAACATAAGGTGCAAATATCCCACCATGGCTCTGTTAGGCGGAAGTGCGTCGACTCCTGAGTAAGGCGAGGTGGCAGTTTCCGTGTTAACAACTTGCTGACCACCGCACTTGAATTACGACACTCGCCGAGTGGTACTGTTTGAGTGACCAACTCCTACGTGTACAATGAATGTTGCACAAAGGGCACGATGAAAAGTTTATCAGAATCGTCATCGCAAATGCCCACACATCACTTGCCATTGAAGCAGGGAAGTCGTCTAGGAGCTCTGGGGCCGTCCAACGGAGTGAGACCCCGCGGGAAGCCTCGACGGTGACCGTGAAGTTAGAGTCGCCCAGGATGGAAACCCCAAAGTCGGTAAGCAGCGCCCGGCGATCACTGGACACTAGCACATTTGACTATCGAAGGATGGGTCAACGACAAAGACTTCAAACCAACACCCCTTACACCTTTCAGATCTCCAAGGACTACTGGACCCGAGGGATGACTATGGAGATACTGGAGTCCGCTTGCAATATCCCGGAGCCAAACCAGTATGTCAAGAAGAACGAATGTGTACAACAGATAACGCGACTTGCAAGTGGCCGCGGATCATTCTCAGTATTTTGAACAGAAGTGTATGCGTAGTTTCCCAAGGGCAGCCATTCAGATATCATTGAAATTGTGAGGTCGAAATCAGTAGAAATCCCAAGCAGGGGAACGATATTCTCGTGATAGAGTTTCGACCGTATATGCACTTCTCGAAGGGTACGCTAAATGAGCAACGTTCAGCTCAAGCTGTGACGACCACTAGGAATCATTGCGATACCTTCATTGCAACCACATCCCCAGGCAGTCCGCTACGAAGGGCTATGATTGCCACTTCGGTACCGTCAGGAATCAGAGTACCATGATATACGGTAGCTAGTGTTGCCCAGGCCCGGCTCGGCTCGAAAGCCGTGGCTTGGGCCCGGCTTCGAGGGCTCACAGTGTTGGAGATAGAATCTCCCCTGTTGATATTGACTTAGGTGCGAGGTTTAGATGATTACATAAGTGCTTAGAGCGCACATTTAGAGTACACTTTTAGTAGGGTTCCCTCAGTAGTTGAGTCACTACTCACTGCAAGCATTTCACAATGTTTCTTCAGAAAATATGCTGAAAAAAGGAAGGGAAGAGATACTCTTTTATTTTAGATGCTTGGAAAGAAAAAATGCAGAAATAATGTTTTATTTTCTTCCAGAAAACATGAATTGATGCTAATGCCAATTAGTGTAGAAGCTAATAGGCATTACCATTAATCTGTGTTTCTGCACAGATAAGATAAAGTTATATTTGCATTTTTTGTAACAAATTATCCAAAATAAAAGAGTATCTCTTCCCTCCATTTTTTCAGCATACTTTCTGATGAAAAATTGTGAAATGCTTGCAGTGACTGAGGGTGAGTCTACTTATTAATTAGTAGTTTCCTACTTACTGATCCCCTGTAGCTGCCTACAGGTATATCTAATATATCAGTAGTTGAGTCACTACTGAGGCTGCCTACAGCCTTTTTCAACACACAGCCCAAAAAATATCAGGCCGAGCCATGAGCTGGGCCGGGCCCTGTATGGGGCTCAGCCCGGCCTGAGGGTATCATAAAATATTACAAGTGTGTAGCTATGGATATACCCAGTGTTTGAAGGGCCAGTGGTCCACCAGGTGTACAGACATGTGAGGCCGGTGGCATGCCAGTGGCTACTGCCATCGCCATGAGTCTGGCAGTGGCCTGCACCCAAATTAGGAAGGCACGTAACGTAGCTAATGGGACTAATACAACTCGACGCAGTCTTGTTTTTCACATCAATGGAGTGACGTCATCTCTGGGGACTACCGTTTCCCACAAATTGTATTTGAGCACCTGTCCATACAAAATCCAGACTGTGAAATCTGCCCAACCCTTAGGAAATTTCAGCATGTACAGTTCTGAGACAGATCACATGTCTCATCTGTCATCCAGATAGTTCAATGTGTTATGCTGGAGCGCACGAAGGTCCTAATACAGGACAAGTGCGCAGAGCTACAGCAAGACTAAGACTTCAAGATGGCGAGGCTTTTGATCTCCTTGGCCAGCGTGGACAATATCTCTGAATAATGGTGATAGTTTTTATAGTGTGGTTGCAAAGTAGCAAAAAGATAAAGTACACAGCAAGTAGCTAGGGTTTATATACCTCTCTGGGAACACAGCTACAAGCCAGTGACATACCGATGAGTCCAACAATCGTATGAGTCAAGGAAGTACCTAAGTACGGGAAAGGCAACTGTGTGCAGTAAGCGCAGCTATGATACAAACGATGAGTCAATTGAACAGGGACAAGGCTGATGAATATGGGCGAGTCTGGTAAGTCAGCGTTGAGGCTGACAAGGAAGGGCAAGTGCGACAAGTCAGTGTTGGACTGACAAATGAGGGTGCGACTGACGAGTCTAGGCCAATGTTGAACCGGCTACCAAAACATAAGGCCGTCAGGTGACGTGCCGGGAATGACGCGATAGGCAGCAAGAGACGATATGATAATGGCAGCAACAAGTACGATGAACAATGACACATAGGTGCGAAGTAGAGGTGGGATGCAGGAGTTGACAGGTAAAAGAAGGGAATTTTGTAACATTACCCCCCCATTAAGCTCGGCGAGCCCCTGATTGATGACGTCCTGAGGTACACGTCGTTGTCGGTGAATGACGGGGCATGGTCAGCGAAGGGGTATGGGGGGATAACGTAGTGAGCTCGTCAGGCGTGGTCCATCGTGAACCTCTTCCGTGATGACAAGACCAGTGTCCCAAGAACTCGTAGTCGAAACAAGTGTAGGGGCGAAGGGGGTGGTCGCGCGGTACTGGAAGGTGTCCGCCAAGATAGAGGTGCAACTGATCATCGAGGGCGAGGGCGATAAAGGGACAGGGAGGGATTTCGTTTTGAGTTTGCACAACGTTGTGGATAAAGCGAAAGTCCAAGTCGTAACATGCCTTTTCTAATAAATCAACCCAGGCGTAGACGGTTCCGCCATTCCTTGCTGAGTCAGCGATGATGGTGGCGGCCTGTCGGAAGACCCTTTCGCACATGACTTCCTTTTCTTCTCGGAAGGGTGGTGGCGACGTCAGAGTCTCTCCTTTAGGGACAGATAGCTGGTCTTCGCTAACTTCATCAGGCAGTCCTCGTCTTGTTCCGACATCTCGGGGAGACATCCCCAAAGGTGTTCCCCTGGCATGCATTTCCGTTCTGACCATCGCATGAAGTTGTGATCTTCCATCCGTGATTGCAGAAGCAACCTTGCATAAGGCATCCAGCCCAGATTGAACGGATCTATCGGTACCTTTAATGCGAAAGGAATGAGCTACTTCCGGCCCGATATCCTTGTGTACGAGAGTGATGACATCATGTTGAACATCACCCATAGCGCTTACAGTGGCACGTAAGAGGCTTTCGATGTATGCGGCTCCCTGTTCTGGGTCACAGTTCTGCGTAGACTCCAGAAACTTTGGGACATGCGAAGCTACTATGTCTGATCCTCAGAAGATCTGACACAGCAACCATAAACATTCACGTTGTTCTCCTGTTGTCCCGTCAAGTGTGTACCCTTTGTTGTACTTCGTGAGAAGCCAACAATAGTCGAAGAATTCTGATGTCGTGGGGCCCACTTGTGAGGTCCCAGAGTCAGGGAGGTTATCGCAGGGAGTCCCGGTACAGGGCAGAACGTGCTCGCATGATATGGGTCGGGCAAAGGATAAAGTGGGAATTGAGATTGACTCATTGGGGTTTGGCCCTTCGTTAGGGTCATAGTCGTAAGGGGTGGCTGACAATCGATCCATGAGCGGGACGACGGGGAGAGGGGTAGAGGGGTGGGCTTGTTTCTTGCCTTTACTGGCCTTTGGGCCAGTCCATTTGAATGAGACCCCTCCGAGAGGGACAAAGGAGGAGGAGTCTGAAACGGGTTCGACAGAGGTGGTGGAGACCTCACTCGGTCTGGTCGACAACGAGCTGGTGGCAGTGAGGTGGGGTACCTCGGCGAAGGGGCATGCGGTGGGTATTGTGAGTGGTGAGGCTGGGGAGATGTCCATCAAGACAAGGGTAGAACCGGTGAAGTCAGATTCATCAAAGCTATCATAGTAATAATCGGATCCAGGGTTTTCTGTGTTGACTGAGCAGGGCGATGACATTTTATACAGTGAGGTGACGGGCGAGCTTGTATTCGTAGAGGGCTTCCTCAGCATGTTCCTTTATATTGTTTTTGGGCTCCCAGGTGTTGGACAAATGTGGAAACCCTTTCCACTTTACCAAGTATTCATGTTCCTTCCTATGCCCTTTGGTGCCGTGGTTGAGTATAGCCTCCAACTCCCACTCGACCTCATCATCCACCAGTTCCGGTAATGGCTGATCTGGGGCAGGACTGTACTCTTCAGTTTCCACATATGGATAGATCCTTGACATATGAAACACCGGGTGAACCTTCCACGTTGCTGGAAGTTCTAAGCATACAGCCACAGGAGATATTACTTTGGTGACCAAAAACGGTCCCAGTCTTCTCGGCTCAAGTTTGGCTGGCTGTCCTTGTGTCCTAGGGTTGGCTGAATCAAGCCAGACCCTGTCTCCGATCTTGGGCAGTGTATAGCTTCCCTTGCTTCGATCTTTCATTACCTGTTGTGCCCTTTTATGCGACAACATAGCCAGATCTCTGTTTAGGGCCAATGACTGCAATTGCTTGTCAACAGAGGGGGCAACAGTCACCCTAACTTCTGGGTAAGGAGACGGGTCATATCCATAGAGCAGAGAGAAGGGCATTTGCCCATGAACCGAGTGTATCCTGGAATTATGGGCAAACTCAGCATCAGGGAGTTTTCGTGCCCACGAGTTAGGCAGTTCCGCACAATAGCATCGTAGATATGTTTCGAGTTCCTGGTTGACTTGCTCACTTTCACCATTGGTCTGTGGGTGATAGGCGGACGATAACTTGGTTTTGATCCCCACAGCCTTGTATAGCTCACGAGTAAAGGCAGAGGTGAACTGCGGTCCTCAATCTGATATGATGCTTTGAGGCAGTCCGTATCGCTGATAGATGTTATGTTGGAACAGCCTTGCCAGCTCCACGGAATCGGCCATCCTGTTCGTTGGTATGAACACTGCCGCCTTTGTTAACCCCTGGTCAACCACGGTGAGAACTGAATCATATCCTTCAGACAGGGGTAGATCCATGATAAAATCCATAGATATTTGCTGGAACGGGAGGGGGGTCGTTGGCGTGTCATTTGGGGTTACCGGGGGAGTGACGGGGTGGGTTACAACTTTGTTGGCTTGGCAGACCGAACACCCTTTGACGTAGTCTCGGACAGTCTTCTACATTCTGGGCCACCAGACCTCCTTCATCATTTTCTTCATCATGGCTTTTACTCCAGGGTGTCCTGCTGACACATGGTCATGATACTCTTTTAGGCATTGTTTTCTTGTTGTCGGCGGGATGTATAACCTTTGTTTGTAGCATTTTGTTCCGTCTTCTACCGCTGTTACTTGTTCATTTTCCTTAGAGAGTGTAGAATCCTTTGGCATTTCGCTTGTAGCACGTTCATACACTTCTCTTGAAATGACATAGACCCCTTTCCTCTTTTCTTCAGTGTCCTTTGGTGCTTCGTTCGTGATGCGACTGTCCGAAGATATAGGGGCTTGAGCTTGGATCTGGTCTGTTTGGGCAGGTTTCACCCCCCCAGAGAGCCACATAGCTTCGGGAAGGGCAGCGGTGGTGGTTGTGGGTTCCTCTCCATGGTCGGCGCGTCGTGACAGGGCATCGGGGGCTCCCATTAACCAACCGGACTGATGGGAGAACTGGAGCGGATATCCTTGTAAGGTATCAAGCCAACAAGCTTGATGTGGCATAAGTTTTTGTGGGTGACGCCAATAAGTGAGGTTCTTGTGGTCAGTGAAGACCACGGTTGGCTCGACCGGAAAGATAAGGTAGTGACGAAATGCGTCCAGCGTGCAAATTACAGCCAGCATTTCAAGGTCAAAAACTTGATAGTGTTGTTCAGTACCCTTGAGGGATTCCGATAGGAAATGGCATGGGTGCCACTCATCATCTGGGCCTTTTTGTGCTAACACCGCTCCGGTCCCAACTTTCGATGCGTCGGTAAATAGTGTGAAAGGTTTACGGTGGTCTGGAATTTGCAAGACTGGTGCTGAACACAACAGATCCTTGATTCTTTGGAAAGCGATTGCTTCCTCTTCGTCCCAGTGCCATTTTACGTCCTTTTTGGACAGGTTGTGTAGTGGTTTTGTGATTTGCAAAAACGATGGTATAAACCGTCGGTAGAAGTTGCAGAACCCTAAAAAGGAATGGATGTCCTGTAGGCAATGGGGTTCTGGCCAAGACTCTACTGCATCAGTTTTTACAGATATGGTTTGTACATTTCCTTGTGTAACCTTCATTCCAAGGAATTCAACCTCCTCTGCTTCGAACAAGCATTTGGAGAGTTTAAGGCATAGTTGTTCCTTTTGGCAGATAGTGAGGAACTCTCTGACATACCGCCATAACTCCAGTAACATTTTGGCGTGTACCACCATGTCGTCCATATATCCGCACTGTTGTCTTTTTTGTATTTGTGAGGCAAACGTGGTATCCATGAACTGCTGGAAGGTCAGAGGAGAGTTACACTGTCCGAAGAACATTACTGTTGGTTCAAACAATCCTCTTGGAGTCAAGAATGTGGCTTTCCACTGGTCTTCTGGTTTTACCCTAACATTAGTAAAACCCCATCGTACGTCAAACTTCGTGAAATACTTGGACTCGCAAAGTTCATCAACCAATTGTGGAATGTTGGGTAACGGATAAGAGTCATGGATGGTGTGTGAATTGAGGTACCGATAATCCTGTACCAACCTTTTCTTTCCATCCTTTTTGGTGACAAAGAAAACTGGTGCCAATACCGGCGACTCAGAGGGGATAATTTTGCCACAAGCTAAATTCTTGTCAATGAACGTCAAGAGCCTTCATTTCATCTGGTGACATCGGATAGAGCGTAGCCTTTTTCATTAGTGTTTTGTTTTCCTTTTGGAACTCACCCTTGGTCCGAATTTCATGGTCTAGTCCCTTTCGAAATTTGGGTAAGGGTATATTTTCTTCGGAAAACACCTCAGCAAAATCGCGATATTCTTCTGGCAGCATAGGTGTATCACTTGGTCCTGCGCTCACTTCCAACTGGGTGGAAATAGTAGTGCGACTAACAGAGGCGGTCTTGACCTCATGCATGTCGTCTTTGTTCTTCAGCGACGTTTTCAGGGAGTCACCCTATCCTTCGATTTTCCAGGTTTCCCAATTGATTATGGGTTTTTCCTTTCGAAGCCATGGCATTCCTAGTATGACATGGTCCCTTTTCTCCAGAGGTCTGACAAAGCAAAGGATTTTGCAATGTCTTCCTTGTACCTCCCTCTGCCTTCAGGTAGCACTTTCGGGTAATTGGCTGACTTGTTGTTCCATCAAACCCTACTACCTTCCAGGGTCTCTTGACCCTATATGTTTTTACCTTTAGTTGCGATGCGATTGTTGGTCTGATTAAGTTAACTTCGGCTCCACAATTGATCAATGCACTAACTTCTGCTTTGTAGTCGATCAACTTGATGTATCCATTGGGGAGTGAGTGCACATGTCAGATTCACTTTCGATACTAGATACACAGTAAGCAGATGACACTTTAATTGAAGGCAAACTGGATGGAAGTGAACCAGGGTGCCTCTTTAAAAATCCTTCAGCAAATGTTTCTCGATGGAGGCGTGATATAGATTTTCAGGTCTGCCAAATGACTTGATTTCCTTTACTTCTTTGACTTTTGGCTTCTGGCATTCCTTTTTAATATGGCCTTCATCTCCGCAATTGTAGCATTTGATGATGTAAGTCATCCTTCCTTTCACCCACTTTTGGGTCCTTCCTCGTTCATCGACATCCATAGCATTGGGGTCCCTGATAGGACTAGGTCGTTGATAATTGAAGAGGGTCGTCGGGGCAGTTTTTCTGTCAAGGATTCTCTTGCTCTCTATCTTGCTAATGGCCTCTCCTGCAGCGACAATCCAGTCGGAGACAGTAACTGGGTTTCGGTGATCGAGAACCCAGTCTCTGATTTCCTTTCTAAGGCCTTTTCCGAAGAAGATGGCGCCATTGAAAGAGTTATTGCAGAACTTGGCACAGTTAAAAAGAGCCATAAAACGCGCGACATAGTTTTCAAGAGGAGTGGATCCTTGGGTGAGGGTAACGAGTTCCAACTGAGCCTTTATTTTCTGATCTCCACTAGCAAACGTAGCTTGGATGGTTGCTTCAAAGTTGTCCCACATGTCGTTGTAGGTTGCTAGACCGCTATCTGCATGTTCGTTGATATAATTTTCGGCAAAAGCAGCGGCGGACCCTTCCATCATGTAGGATAGGGCCAACCCGATCTGTAGGTGGTCAGTTACGTAGACATGTTGGTTTATCTGAAGGTATCCCTTGATTTGCATAAGCCAGATAGGAAGTCGTTTATGATCACCATTATACACAGTAGGTTTATTGAGATTGAACTCGCGACCTCCATTAAGCTTTTCTTCCGAAGAACAGAAGTTACCGGGGTTGCAAATCCATTTCTGGCCAAAGGCTTTCGCTAAAAGTTCTTCCATTTCCTTTTCTGTAGGTTCCCGATTAAAGAGCAGGGTTCCTGACTTCTCGGCTTCCTGTCCGGAACCGCTGACTCCGAGAGAAAGTCCTTTGGTAACGTGCGACATGAATGTAGCAAGCCATTCTTCTTCTTGATCTGGAATTGGGATATCTCCTACAGCCAAACCGAAATCTGAGATCCTGTCATCTATTAGAGGTTCAATGTCGGTTTCCGACTCGGGTTCTTGTTCTCGGTAAGCCCCTAAGATAGCTGGGTTCCGAAGAGTAGATGGAGCTTTTGGAGCTGTTGTAAGTCCATACTTATGCGCAAAACACTTTCCAGAGTATTCCGTAGAAGAGCATGGGGGTACTGGTGGAGCTTTACCCTTTCCGATTGCTGAAGCAGGTGGTCATGGAGGACATCTAGGTGGTTCCCCTGAAGACACCTTGGGCAATTCGTAGGGTGAAGCGGAGTAGGCGGAGGGATACGTCGACTAGGACTTGGAGGACTACTAGTCGAGAGAATGAGAGGATGATGGCACTAGTAGCTTGACCCATTGTAGAGGATCAACCAGCGAGACTTTGATAGTAAGGGAAAAGCTGAGCGTCGTGTCTGAATAACAGTCACAGCAGCGAGAAGGATCTTTTTGCTTTTGTTATGCTGGAGCGCATGAAGGTCCTAATACAGGACAAGTGCGCAGAGCTATGGCAAGACTAAGACTTCAAGATGGCGAGGCTTTTGATCTCCTTGGCCAGCGTGGACAATATCTCTGAATAACGGTGATAGTTTTTATAGCGTGGTTGCAAAGTAGCAAAAAGATAAAGTACACGGCAAGTAGCTAGGGTTTATATACCTCTCTGGGAACACAGCTACGAGCCAGTGACATACCGATGAGTCCAACAATCGTATGAGTCAAGGAAGTACCTAAGTACGGGAAAGGCAACTGTGCGCAGTAAGCGCAGCTATGATACAAACGATGAGTCAATTGAACAGGGACAAGGCTGATGAATATGGGTGAGTCTGGTAAGTCAGCGTTGAGGCTGACGAGGAAGGGCAAGCACGACAAGTCAGTGTTGGACTGATGAACGAGGGCATGACCGACGAGTCTAGGCCGATGTTGAACCAGCTACCAAAACATAAGGCCGTCAGGTGATGTGCCGGGAATGATGCAATAGGCAGCAAGAGACGATACGATAATGGCAGCGACAAGTACGATGAACAATGATGCATAGGCATGAAGTAGAGGTGGGATGCGGGAGTCGACAGGTAAAAGAAGGGAATTTTGTAACACAATGCACCATCCATCTGTACCATAAGGAATTCTCACCTGTCTGTACACTAACTGACCACCAGATACACAGGTAGCTTACTTGCTCAATGTCTGAATATGTGTGTGTTTGGCTCCCCACACATCACAATGTGCTCCAGGCAGATTGTGGACCCTTTGCAAAAATTTTCTCCAAGAAGTCTCTTAATACCAACACATACCATGTCCAACATCACCAAAATTGCCCAACAATGAGATACATCTATATATGGAGATATACAATGTGAACACTGGTGACACTGTAGAAAAAGGGTGGGCATATCTTAAGATCTATGAAAATGCTTATTTACAGTGGAAGCCTTGTCAACACTGGCATTGAATAGATTATTGATATGTTTTCCTCATTGTTGCAGTTCACTCTTCCATCAGATATAGCACATGACAACCACACATATCCAGTATGCACTAGATTGCTATCTGTAGGTATTGTTCTGCTCCAACTTCCTGCAACTTCCCTTCTGTGGCCATTGCTACAGAATGAACTCAATACATTTTGCAAAGAGAGAGGGGGAAGGGTGGACCTTTCTCACATCCTTGCAAGGGTGGGGGTGTGATATCTTGAAAGCATTTGCTGGTTAGTATTCAGTCCATAAAGGAAGGAGAGACACACCTGGGTCCAGCCCACCATTGAGGTCAACTTCAGAAAGTAGTTTGAGAAGGCTTGATGAACATCAGTGAATGGGATTTTAGTTGGAACTGGTCACAAACCAGTTGTGACCAGTCCTGACCAACTGCCAGTTCCCTGATGAAGGTTGCTTCCATCTTGGGTTTGTATTGAAGCAGGAGACCCAGCAAGTCAAACCAGCATGCAATGGCCTTGATGCTGTCAGTGCAAGTGAATGCCATGCCTAACTTGCAAGAAAATATCATCACCATCCCCATGATGGTGGCAATACCAGCATGTTCTTGTCAGCAATCCCTCCCAGCTCACTTCAGTCACCCCCTCTCAGGGACCTATTAGGTTGACATATTTCTACAGATGTTTATACCTAATAGGTATCAACTTCTTGGGTATTCCCACATGCCACTGGCACAGGCAGGGCTTGGAGATTTCCCAGGAGCTTACATGCCAAGGGGGGAAAGTCCATTTGCCCAGGGATAGCCTATTGGAACCATCACCATACAGGGTGCCTGGGGACTTTCTCCACCCTATATGGGGACCTTAATCCTGACAATTTGGGGATGTCCCAGGTTAAAATAGACTACTTCGGTAGGGAATTCCCTATGGTGGTGGGGATTCCCCAAATGCAAAATTGGGAATTCCCACCAGTCTCCTGTGGTGAAGGGGAATCTCCAACCAAGACATTGGGGATCCCCCATGATGATGGAAATTTCCCAAATAATAAGATGGGAATTCCTCTTGGCCATAATGGGGCATCAGAAGCTCCCCAACACACCCAATGCTGAGTTATGCCAAAATTCATCATACAGTACCTTTCACTGAAAAACTTGCAATACCTCCAGAAGTACCAAGGCAAACATGACAAAAAATATGCTGCTGGAAAGGTCTCATTGAGTACTCCTACCTGACAATTGTGAGAGGTTTGGTATGATAGTTTGTGGGAAAACATGGTACAAGCTTGGAGGCAGGGAGAGAGGTGGTGAGTTGAGGAACCACTGCCAGGTGATTTTTCACAAGACCTTGGGAGGTGGTAGAGGGAGATGAGAGGTGGGAGAACACAGAAATAAGAAAAGTGGTGCACCCAATGCCAATTTATGCCAAAATTTGTCATACAGTACCTTCCACCAGAAAATGTGCAATATCTCCAGAAGCACCAAGGCAAACACAACAAAAAATATACTGCTGGAAAGGTCCCATTGAGTACTCCTATGCCTGAAAAATGTGAGAGGTTTGGCACCTCAGTTCACAAGAAAATGTCCATATAAGTTGAGAGGTAGGGGGAAGCAAAGAGGAAGCAAGCAAAACAGCCCCCTTGCAGTGGGCCCCAGATGTAATGTCAGAAGATAGGGACCTGGGGGTTACCTAGATGTCCCCTAGTGGAAAGAAGGGTGGTCAGTCCAACCCAGGAGGCTGGAAATGCTTAGTGAGTGGCAGAGAAGGTGTAGAATGGAGAGAAAAATGCATCTTTGAAGCCAAAGAAAGGTCAAAATAATGTCTCAGGAGCATCTTATGGTGGGGAAATGACTTTCCAAGCCTTCTTCATCACTGATTCCATCTATCTGCATCCATGGTAGCTCACCTGTTATTATTCTAAGGATGTACAGTGTACTCGAGGCACGTGCACAGGCTTACTTAAGCCACCATGCATGCATACACAACTCAAAAAAAAACAAGTAAAGGCTAAAATAAAGAATAATATAAGTTCTGAAGGCAAAAACAATGAAATAAAACAATTATCCTACCAGGGAGACTGATCTCCCTGCAGTGGGTCACTTACATAAGCCACTACACATGCACCTGCTAAGTTAAAAAACCACTAACTGTTCCCATGGGCATCCAAGAAAGGAAGGTTTTTCAGCTGTCCAACAGTTCCCATGGCATTTATGGTGCTGAAGAAACCTTGCCAAGGAAGGTAATTGAATCTAAGGTAAATGGATGGAAAACAACCTGAAAGTAAAAACAATGAAATAAAGGAAATATCCTACTATAGAGTCATCTCTCCCAACATCTGGGGATGACTTGAGGGTCCAACCTTCCTCAGCTGCAAATCAATCACATGACCACAAAGGCACATCAGAGGAAGGGGGAGGACAAAGCATGCCAATAGACAATGACTGTGTGAGATATCATTATACTTGATGGGATGGTGAGGGGAGATGTGGGTGAGATGTAGAAAAAGGAATTGAGTGAATACAAGCACCTGGGCCCCAGCTATCCACCAAACTGCCCAGAGGTGCCCTGCCCTGCAAAACTCAAAATGTCTCCATGCCTAATGTGACAGCCATGAGCCAACATGTATCACCTAAAAGCCTTTGTTTAGTAGTACCATGCCCTCAAAAAACAAGAGGTTTGGCTTTGAACTGAGGGAGATACTGTGTTGCAAAGTCATGGGGGAGCAAGATGGGGGGCAAGAGGAGGTCACCAAGAGACAACTGCATGGGCAATCAATATGAAACCACTGATGATGGTAGGGGAGATGAGGGAGAACATGGAGACAAAGGAATTATTCCAATCAGTGCCCCCATTCCCAAGATATGGGTAACACTGTCTGACAGCACCCCCAAGCACAAAATTTTCAAATATCTCTGTAACCAGGACAACAGCAGTGACATTAGGTACACAGTTCAAGAGCCCTCATTGAGTAGTACTGTATCCTAGAAAAGCAAGAGGTATGGCCATGAAATGGAGGAGATATGTCATATGGCACCATCTGGTGACAAGGAAGGGGAAGGTGAGTGGGCCACCAAACAACAACCGTGGGGCTCATCAGTGAATGGGATTTTAGTCAGAACCAGTCACAAACCAGTTTGCAACCAGTCTTGACCAATTGCCAGTTCCCTGATACTGGCAGATACAAAACTTGGGGAGGCAATTATACATGAATGCAGTGAGAGGGATGGAGGCCACGACCACAAATTGCCTGCCTTTTGCTGTGACAACCTACATGCTGTGTGCGTCTGAGTCTAAGAGTATGTGCAGACCCCATGCACCTCGTAGCCCTGGCACTGCCTCGCCTCTGCTCCTTGAGCCACCCTGACACCCCTGGTGCTCCTATCCCCTTCCAGCAGTCCCCTTCTATGCTCAACCTACCCCTCTGGCATCCCCACTACATCTGCCCCCCTGTTCTCATGCAAACCTCCAGGTTCACACCAGGCAGTCCACCTACCTCTGCTCCTCTAACACCTCCTCCCCTTTGGGTTGCCCTTCTGTACCCTCATCTACCTTTTCTGCCTCTCTGAACCCCCCTTGCCATTCTTCCTCTTGTGTTTCCTCTGCTCTTTGCTGGTTCTCTGCAAGCACTGTCCCTTCTCTGGGCACAAAGTGTCATAGGCAACATGCGTGGATTAGGCCATTTACCAGGAAGCCTTCTAGGGTCATCACCCAGTACAAGTTCCCCACTCTGCTTGTTACCCTGCGTGGTGCAGACCACTGTGGTCGCAGTTTGCATGTTGCAGCTAGTGTGTTGTCGAGGGTATTGTCATACACCTGTACCAGTTGTTTGTCTTTGAACATGACTTCTCCTGAGTGCGTCCATAGTACCTTTTGATTGAATGTAGCCTTCCATTTAGCTGCATGCAGTGCTGCTAAGTCCATGCCATCTAGGCGTTGCTGCTTGACATAGGCCAGTTGTATGTCCACCTCTTTAACTGATAGTTCTGATGTAGCCATCTCTGCTGGTGTGCATGCCATATTGACCACAAAACCTAGTAAGAGTTCCTTCAGCGAGAGTTTGAATGCTGGGACTATGTGTTCATTCATCTGACATATTGCTGTATCAAAGTGGTCTGGCCATGATTTACCCATCTCTGCTGACCCAGTGCTCTCATACTCATCCTCTCCCAGCCCAGGGCTACACAGCCTGCAGAGCCTTCCCAACAACTTCCCATTCGCATTCTCCACCAGTCCATTGATCCATGGTGCGTACAATGCAACTACTCGCTGTTCTGTTCCATTTGCTTTGCACCACACCCATATGTCCCTGTTGTTGAAGTGGGAACCCCCATCTGACATGAAGGTTTCTGGGGCACAGAACATATGAGCAATCACCTTTAGGCCATCTATGGTGGTTTTGGCTGTTCCATGTACCTTTAGCTTGAATCCCCACATGAACTGGGAGAATGTGTCAAGTACAAGTAACACATTGTGGAACCCACCCTTGCCCTTTGGTAATATTGTAGAAGCCCAGTTAAGATGGACTGGTCCAACCTAGGGCTGTAAACCTTGTCCATGAGTTTTAGTTTCATAAGATTGTGTCCCCAGTGCCCATTGTTGGCATGTTCCTTTTTTGCCAACTCTATCGCCTCTTTTCTTGAGCAACACTCTATGCTCATGTGGGCTCATATTGACTTCCCATTTCCTATGCACCAGAGTCTACCGTCCTCGATTCTGTACCCCAGAGCTCGGTGTCATGCTCGCCATTGGTCCCTTTCTGGCTTGTCTTTATCTAAACCGCACATGGTGTCCACTACCTCTAGAAACAACAGTTTGTCAGCAAATCGTTCCTTCAGTGCAGCAATTGATGGGTCCACTGCTACCGTGAACAGGTCATTTATGATGCCTCTCACTGCCTCCCAGTCTTTGCTGACAGACCAAGCACTGCCATCTTCACTGGATCACAGGGTTCCTGTTGCCTTTTGACTCAGTGCATCTGCTGCCATGTTTGTCTTGCCTGCTTTGTGTCTGACTTCCATTAGCTGATATGCAGAGATACCATCCTTCCACCTGGCATGTACTAGAGACAGTTTGTCATTGCATAGCATATCTCAGAGTGCTATGCAGTCAGTTTCCACCTCTATTGGATACCCCCAGATGATGTTGCTGAAGTGGTCAAACCCAAACTTCAGTGCAGTGAGCTCAAGGATGTATGGCTTGTATCTCTCTTCTGTCAGTGACATTCACTTCGAGGCAAACCCTATTGGGTGTACTGTCTCTGCTTTTTCCCCGTTAGGGAGCACGCTCTCGCAGCGTTGCGATAGGACCGCTCCAAACCCTTCTTTGCATCCGTCCATGGTTAGGATGAACAGTGTTCCATCAAACCTCAGTGCTCTCAACACTGGTTCTGCTACCAGAATTTGCTTCAGGTGTAGGAACACTTTCGTGTGTTGTGCTGTCCAGTATGCTGCTAGTTTTTGGTCCCACAAGAACTGGTGGTACCATCTTTTCCCTAGTTTAGCTACTGGTTGTGGTACAGTGAGTGAAAAAACGTGTGCAATGTTTGGCTGTTTTGTACTAAGTCCGGTGTAGCGCCATGGGGCGTGGGAATCCTGCTTAGCCTTGGTGAGGTGGGTGGTAGTACTCGCTCTTGGCTACAAAATGGTCCCAGGGTCACGTGATTTGGTGCAGTAGTCATTGAGATATGTCCATTATAAAACAGCTACACCATTGCACACATTTATTCACTTTTGAAAAGTGAGGGGTATTTGGGGAATATCAGTACTTGGTATAGCCTCCTTTTGCTTTAATCACTGCCTCCACCCTCCTAGGCATGCTTTCAATCAACTTCTGACACTCTTCAGCTGGTATATTGTTCCACTCCACCTGAGTCCTCTCCCACAACTCCAGTATTCCCTTGGGAGGATGCTCATACTCTGCAAGCCTCCTCTTGAGGTAACCCCAGGCATGTTCTATGGGGTTGAGGTCAGGGGACTGTGCAGGCCATACCATAGTCCTAAAATCCTGCTCCTCTAGCCACTCCTTGACCTGTTTGCAGGTGTGCTTGGGGTCATTGTCCTGCTGGAAGATGATGTCAGGAGGATGGAGACCATAATACTCAAGGGAATCTTGTAGTTCATCCTTCAAAATTTGGAGGTAGAGGTCTCCATCCATCCTACCATCAATCTTGGTGCCATACCCAACACCCTCCCAGGTCATACAGCCCCACATCATGAGAGACCCTCCTCCAAACTTCAGTGTCCCCTCTACTAGCCTATCATTCAGCTTCTCCCCTGGCTTTTTCCATGCCCATTTGTGCCCATCTGACCCCAGGCGATTAATTTTAGTCTCATCAGACCATACCACCCTCTTCCAGTCCTCCAAAGTCCAATCTTTATCGGCATAGGCAAAGTCCAACCTTGCCTTGCGATGCTTGGCAGAGAGGATAGGTCGTTTTTGCTTTACCACAGCCTTCATACCAGTCTTCTTCAGGTGCTGGCGAACAGTATTTGGGTGGAGGGGCTGGTTGATGACATTGGTGAGAGTTTTGGTCACCTGCACAGCATTGTCTGCCTTCTGAGTTGAGATGAGGTGGATGGCATGGCGGACATTAGCAGGGGAAAGCTTGGATGGATGACCTCCAGTGGACTTCTGCAGGCTGGAACGCTCCTCGGAACGAAGTCTAGAGATGGTAGAGCGATGTAGGCCAGTACTGGAGGCAATAGAGGAAGGAGAATGACCAGAATCAAGCATAGTGAGGATAGTATTCCTTTGGGTGGAGGAGATGGATCTCATGGTGGTAAAGGTTGGAAATAAAGAAGCGTGTGAACTTGTTCAAACTCAGACACAATGTTTATATGTGTATCTTTGTTTGTAGGACCAAACAACCACAATTATCTCTTCATTTGACTCAGATTTTACTTCCAGCCCAAAAGTGAATAAACGTGTGCAATGGTGTAGCTGTTTTATAATGGACATATCTCAATGACTACTGCACCAAATCACATGACCCTGGGACCATTTTGTAGCCAAGAGCGAGTACTACCACCCACCTCACCAAGGCTAAGCATGATTCCCACGCCTCATGGCGCTACACTGGACTTAGTACAAAACAGCCAAACATTGCACATGTTTTTTCACTCACTGTATATCCAGTATTACTACTGGAAGAGCAGAAAATGCTGTCCAAGCTACTCATCTTATCAACTCTGCTCTCTCCCATCCTATCTCTCCACAAACAGTTTTGAATGTCCTTAAGGCTGCATCTATGAAGGCCATAATCAAGAAGAAGAAGCCACTCTTGTCTATCAAGCATAGAAGAAGGAGACTAGCCTTTGCACTCAAGCATCAAAACTGGACTGTGGAGGACTGGACAAGAGTTATTTGGTCAGATGAGACCAAGATTAATAGGATTGGGTCAGATGGAAGGATGTATGTGTGGAAAATGGCAGGTGAGCCTTTGCAGGATAAAGAAGTGCAAGGGACAGTGAAGTTTGGAGGGGGTTCCTTGATGGTATGGGGTTTTATGAGTTGGAATGGAGTGGGGATACTTGCAGAGGTTGAGGGGAGGATGGATGCTGAGCAGTATGTTTCTATTCTGGAGGGGAATATGCTTCCCAGCATGGAGTATTCTGGTATTCCCAGGGAGAACATTATCTTTCAACAAGATAATGACCCCAAGCACTCCTCCAAAAGGGTCCAGAACTGGCTTGACTCTCAAGATATCAAGGTACTATACTGGCCAGCACAGTCTCCAGACCTTAATCCCATTGAACATCTATGGGAAATCCTGAGAAAGAAGCTCAATAGCTATAAAGCACCAGCAAAGGGGGTTTGGGAGCTTTGGGAGAGGATTGAAGTGGAGTGGAACAAGATAGAGGTGGACCAGTGTCAGGGACTAATAGAAAGCATGCCTAGGAGACTAGAAGCAGTGATAAAGGCAAAGGGAGGACACACTAAATACTAAAACTATAATTTAGAATCACTGCTCAAAAAAGTGTCCCAATGAGCTGTCATTTCGAAACGATCATATCTTGTCACCATGTAAACCAAATCATATGACAAAAACAGTTTTGGAATGCCAAGACCAAGTACTTTCAGACACTCTGCAGGCCCATGAACTGATTCTCAGTAGTCCAGTCACAAATAAGAGATCTTTGCAAAATGACCCAACATTGGGACACTTTTTTGAGCCACTGTATATCATCTAATACATTCCTGCATTCATCTCCATCACAGGTGTCCAAATCATTGCCATCAGCATCTTGACCAACTGGCAGAACAGGTATGGGTTCAGTCATCAACCCATGCAGTGCCAATGCAGTGTCAAAGAGTTGACACTTCTTGTAGCAATCAAGATACTGGCAGATTTGAGAGTCATAGTTGTGATTATTGGTAGTCGAAGCAGGATCTTTGATGACTTCAATATGCACATGCTCCATCATGGATATGTGGAATGATAGAAAATTGGAAGTCCAACTCAGCAGCACCAAGAGCTTGCTTGCACCAGCAAACATCATGGTCCCAGAATTGGTAATGCCACTCATGTAGACTTTTGGGTGTGAGGAACTTGGAAGGTTCAGCAAGCAGCCAATTCCTCCAGAATGGGTGTGATACACTGCTAAGTCGAAATGGTTCGCATGCTGCAAAATACTGATCAACATCAAGTATGTCACACTTGATAGAAGACAACTGCATAAGTGTAGTTGTCACAGTACGAGGCAGGTGGTGATATGGGTCGCCAAAGTCCTTATACATGGCAGTTGTGACAGGTGAAGTGTTGCCATGCACACATGCCAACATGCATGCCTCAGGTGTGTCAACAATATACAACACCAAGTGGGTAAAGCAGTACCACAGGTTTCCAACAGGGTCAGACATCATTCAACCAAAACATGCAGCCTGTTTCAGAGGTTTGAGAACAATGTCAAGGCACTGGTGAAAAAGGCACTCTTGAAGGACTGAGCACATTCTTGGGACCAGATGAATGAATTGAGGGATTGCCATCAAGGCCAGGAGAAGGAAGGTGTGCAACAATGCCTTGTTTCTCACTTTCATTTTGATATTCACCAGACTGATCAACAATGGGTGTGCAACCCTACTGCTACACATATTGGTAATGTTTGTCTTTTTGGAGGATAGGATGACACCACAAACTGTACTGCCCTCAGGTATCCTGGACTATGAGGGTCCATGAATTGATACCATGTAGTGTCCAGATGCTTACCTGCATGTCCCAGGTGCCATCCCTACTCATCCATGCAGTAAAGACCCACATGAGACACTCAGCTGTTGTAAATAATTGAAAGGGTGTGAAGTCCATCTTGTCCTCAAAAAATGGGTGATTGAAGAGTGCCTCAACACAATCAAGAGCATCCTGGAAGTATAGTTGAATGGGCTCCTTCATAGCATGCATAGTAGGAATGATCTGAAATTTCCATCTCAAACCAGATGGGAGGAGTTCTGCATGCACACATAGATCCTTCACCATCCAAAAGGACAGTGGCATGTTCTTTGTCTGAGTAGATTATCAGTCACATGCATCTGAATGATTATATGGACTTACCACTTTTAAAGACAGGAACTTGTCGAGAGCCCTCATGCTAAGCCCTGAGGTCAATAAAAAGTTTGCTACTCTTCAGTCATTGAGATTGGTGAAAGGGTAGAAAGGAATGAGACACTGGCATACCAAATATGGATCCAACTCAAAGTGAGTAAGGAATGTTTCCCTGCCTTCAAAAATCTTGGCAGCACAAGGGAAAGTCACCAAGACTCTCCCCAGAGAGTCCACTGTTATGGAGATGGGGGGAGAGAGTGATTGATGGTAATTGTTACCTTCCCAGGCAAGGCCTGGATTGAAGTCCACTGCAGGCTGAGAGTTGGATGGAAAAGAGGCTACTGGTACATCATCAACATTGTGATTGTTTCATTTGTTGGCAGGGGTGGTCAAGATAATCTCTGTGTCCCAGCCATCATGCACATTGCAGGCAGCTTGTGGTTGTGCTCAGTGAAATGCAAGGCTCCTCACAGTCACAAAGTACTTGAGGCACTTGGTACAGACTGGCATTGAGCTGGTTGAAAGTTCTGGATGGAAAGTAGGATGACTTATGGCTTGTCATTGAACATGCCTACCACTCTTTGTGAAGAGGGTGAGTCATGGCTCAGCAGTCTTATCACATCCATGTGACATCCTGCATATGTACATCAGCATCACTAAAAACTGTTTTTGTGTCTTGTTAGTATCAACAGTTGTTGCCTTTCATACTGTATATCCATGGCAAGTTCTGACCAGCCACAATCCCCAGCCAATGACTTGATAGTCCCTTTTCAACAGGTCAATGCTCCATCTGATCTTCCAAATTGCTCTGAGTTTCCTCACCAATCTATGCACATGCCACTCACCATCCAGTATACTTCAAGTATGGTTCCAGAAATGCCCAGTGCTGACTTGTCCATTTCTTTTCCTTCAATTAAAGCAGAGCCAGCCTCCTCTTGTTGGGCCAAACTGGGTATGCCATTGAAAGGAACTCCCTCCACCATTGGAGCTCTCTGCATATGGAGATCTATGGTCATCCTTCCATTTGCTGGGATGCCACTCCAGAATGCCTGGTTTGGACCGACACCTGGAAGAATGCACAACCCAACTGCTCAGGTTCACACTGTCCTTGGAAAGTGACAGAAGGTATTCACAATTTATAATCATCATGCACTTTATGATTAACTGACTTTCTGAAAGTCTGAACTGGATTGCTCAGACTCCATTGACAAGGACCGCAAGGAATTCAATCAGCAAGAAGCATATCTACTCCTGGACATTGCAAGGGCACAGGCAACCATCTGTCACCTCAAGCAGCAGCTAGTGCATGTGAAGTTGGATGAAAACATTGCCCTGGGTAACCTCTACAAATGTCGAGCCCAAGAATCTGAAAGAAGATTGGAGAATGTGGAAGCTGAGCTTGGGTGCATCTGTAATTCCATTCAGATGAGTGGAGGTAAACTTTGTGATGATTCTGCATGCAAGTGTCATTGTTGCATCTCAGGCTCGAGTTCTGATGCTGGTACATATTTCATTTATTGCTGATATTCCCTTCGATCTCACTTGCTACCCCCTGCCAAGGCATTTTACCTGGCATTTGATTCTGCACTAGCATGTATGTTGTCATTCTCTTGTTCCTTTTATGAGTGTTATTTGCACATACAATAGCATCCCCCTGCCCCCTTTTCCCTTGAGTTTACTCGTTCCCACTGCTTCAACTCCATCACCTGTTCAGCCACCATTCACAGAAAGTGTTGCCATGAGGGCATTGGTGATGAAGATGGGGACTCAGCCCATAAGATCATTACAAGCAGCATGTCAAGTGTGAGCAGATGTGTCATGTAGGGCATTGGGATGGTCACAACCAACTCAAGGATACTCTTGCAGTTCCAGACCACAAGTCGAGCAAGGATTCTCTCTATGCCAATTTTGTGTCTATTCTGCTAGTATGCCACCTTCTGATGGAACTCCCCCTGCAGATGTTTCCATGCCTTCCCTACCACACACATTGGCAAGGTATGCTTTGCATTTTCTTATCAGTACTTCCATGTCAATGTACTTATCTAGCTGTTGTTTGTTCCCTTGTTATTGCTAGCAATTTCTATCTTATGGTTGACATCTCTGCAGGCAGTTCATTGTGCGACTGTTCTCCAGTCCCACTGCCCTGACCCAATTGCCCCTCCTGCATGTGCTTAGCAACCAAATTTGCTCATGGTAGCCAAAGCCTTGATAACATCCAGAAGGAAATGGCGAGTCTTTACCCTTTTATTCTGCCCAGCTGTGCCGCACCCTGGACTCCCCCATTGTCATGAGTTGGGAGGTCTTGCATGCCATGGGTTACCCACACCATCCCTGATGTCGCCTCATTCTGCCCTCAATCTCCCTGATTTGGAAAGTGTGTTTCACTGAGAAAGACACTGAAGACTCAGACTTTAATGGCACTGAGCTCTCTTGTTGCCTGTCTATTTCACCATCTAACACAGCCTTTGATCCAGCTAATCTGTGCCCTTCATTCATAGGTGATGTACATTTGCTACTAGAAAGTGAAAGTTCTCATTCCACTAATACAATCTCAGGCCTGTCTTCCACATCTGATGATGGACCATCTTCACTCCTCGAGATTGATGAGGTCTGCCATAGAGATGCACTGGTCACAGTATAATATTCATCTTATACCTGGATAGAGCCCATACTCCATATGTACCATCTCTGTTGCTGTATGCTGATGATCAGGAGATTTTATCCTCTCTGCTGGCTCATCACATGTCTCTCCCTGAGGACAATGACATTAAGGACATTTCAACAACATGTAATCCCTCACAACCTTGTAATCTAACATAGTTGTCTGTAGCTACATGTGTATACTTGTAATATTTTTTGATACTCTCCAAGCTTATTCAGGCTGGGTCATGTTCTGCATATGATGGACTCTCCCAAACATTTACTTATCAATATGCAGCATTGTATGCCACTGTAGGCTGCTGCGA
Organism: Pisolithus sp. B1; assembly: GCA_024663435.1. Lineage (NCBI taxonomy): Eukaryota > Fungi > Basidiomycota > Agaricomycetes > Boletales > Pisolithaceae > Pisolithus > Pisolithus sp. B1. The sequence goes on from JANFAA010000088.1 coordinate 48,369, forward strand.
GTCTGTACCCAATTGGGTGGCTGTGCCAATGCAGCATTGTATGCCACTGTGGGCCACTGTGAGTCTGTACCCAACTGGGTGGCTGTGCCAATGTGGCATTGTGAGCCTGTACCAGACTAGGTGGCTGTGCCCATGTAGGTCTGTGAGTGCTGTGACACACTGTGTGGCTGAGGGCCTGGGGCCTTGCCAAGCTGTCATGCTGTAAGATAATGTAATATGCTGTCATGTTGCTGTAGTTACTGTCAGTACTGTTCCAAAAACAGGGATTTGCTGATGACTACAAAAATAACAGACACATCACCAGATGAGAACAAATGGAAATACAGATGCAGAAGACTCAGAATTTGTTTTTGTCCACCCCTAGATGCTCTCTAGACATTATCTCAACTTCTCTTGTGGATTTTAGGGTGCATTTTCAGTCTTTTCACCCCACTCTTTGACACTCTTCCAAGCAACTCAAGTCCCCTTGGGTTGAACTAAGACCCCCCCTTCCAACAGGAGACCTCCCTGGCTTCTCCTCACACTTTCCTTACAAACTGTACATCTGGAGCCCACTGTGAGGGGGCTGTTTTGCTTGGTAACCCTACTTCCCTCCCTACCTTCAAGCTCATACATGTGATTTCTCAACAACCAATGCGCCAAAGCTCTCGCAAATCGCAGGTCCAGTAAAAATCAATGATAGCTTTCCAATTGTGCCTTTTTCGTCACGTTTACCTGAGTGGTTCTGGAGATATCGTGCTTTTCGTGCCGAAAGGCTGTATTAGACTGCTTCACAAATATCTCAGGATTTGGTGCACTGTTTTTCGTATTTCTGCATTCTCCCAACTCATCTAGGGCCCTGCTACCACCTCCCAATTTTTCGTGGAATTCTGTTGAGCGGTTCTTCGCCAATGCACTACTGTCCTCCCCCTCCTGCCACAGCTGAGCTCCCTGGCACCTCCCCTCGCATTTTCGAGCACTTTCGAGTTGTAGGAACCCTTCCCCACCTCTCCTAGAGTCATTAGAAAGCCCCTTCAAGTTCCCCCTAGTTGCTTCAAGATCCCCAGATACTTTGTGACCCCAGACACACTCCAAGCCCTCTTGAGATGAATCCAAGACCTAGATGTTCCTTTAGATGCCCCTGCTTTTGTTTATAGACGTATTCCAGATGTTATATCAATTGTTACCTGCATGTTTTTGCAGTTGAGTGAGGCTGCAAGTTGAGAGTTGAGACTTCAAGTCACACATGGCAACTAATTTCAGTTTTCAGTGGTCAAAACCACTTTGTGACACATATACAAGACCCCTGCCAATACCCCTTGGATGTTCAAGGTTGCATCAAGGTGACCTGACCCTCATTTTACCCCTTCAAGGCTATTCACAGACATGAGTGTGTCTGTGGCTTGTTCCCTGTGCCCTACTACCACATATAGTCAGCTCAGTTGCAATATATATACAGTAGATTATCTCATAATGCATAATGTCAGGACCCAGTATTTTTAATGCATTATGAGATGTATGCAATAGTGAAATGTCACACTTTGTGACTCAATGTGACATGTATGTGACTTTGCTAGTGGTGTGACACTCTTACAAGATGTCATATGTATGCCTACTTGATGAAAGCACTAATCTTCATCTGCTTTGCATTCAGGTCTGCAACTCGTTGTAAGCATCCACAGAACAGTCGAAGGTGCTTTAGTAAGTTGAGTGTAACCTGTGAATCCATGTCCATAAATTGTAAGCATGCCAGTTCAAGCTGCTTGCACAAAGTAAGTGTCAATGCAGGGTGAGCAGGTGTCACAGCCTTACAGGTGCATCTTTGAGTTTTGCCACTCTTGCCAAGCTTCTGATTGTATGGTGGTGGGGGGTTATTATGGGGTTTGCACTTCTCAGCTGGCATGGTGACACCTTCAGAAATTTTATTCTAACATATTCTTGTTGCTATGCTATTAATACTAAAAAAATGGACAATGGTCTTCATGCTCTGCTGCATCCCAACACACTAAAACACCTATCTGTTAAAAACATTTCTCCTGAGTCAGATCAAGCCAGTGTTCGAAGGTCTGGAAGGTCCAGATAGGCTTGTATGCTGGGGCTGCACAAGCTGGAGCTGGGGAGGGCACATGCTTTGTGGTGGTTGAGGGTCAGGCTTGGGGGTCCACTACCTGATTGGCCTCAGCTCATGTGCTGTGCCCTTGGATAAGTCTGGGTGTGGTTGGGCTAACCGAAAGGACAGAGTCCGAGCTCCAGGAGTGGAGGTCAGGACTTGGACTTAAGTCTTCAGTTGGTAAGAGACTTAGTCCAACTCAACTACTCAGGTGTCAAGTTGATTATCTGACTGAGGCTACAGTACAGATCTAACTGAGTATTTATACTACACATCTGGAGGGAGAACTACCAGAGTTCCAGCAGTCTTGGTAACAAAGAAGTGGCTATGTACAAATGTTAGCAAGTGAGTGACTAAGGGCTAGTCCAGAGACTGGTCTACCAGTGGCAGACACAGGTCTGACAAATACAAAATACTAACAAAGTCTTTAAGGAACAGAGTATTGCCAGTCTAAACAGAGAACACAGGTTTGGGCTGGAGGATCCAAAACTGGACACTGGTCCAGAGTTTGTGCACACTACTACCAGCAGACAGCCATCTACTGGGGGAGTGCTTACCAGTAGTTTTAGGGTATGACCCAAATAGTGTTGCCACAGCTCAGCTGGACTAGGCTCTGCTTTAGGTAACTGCAGTTTTGCCATGGCTCAGTGCTTGGCTTGACTTTGAGTATTGTTACATAACTCGGCTCAGCTCTGGTAGTCACTCTGGCCAGCTTCCGAGCTGAAAAAATCTAGATGCAGTTTAAGCCAGCTAAAGCCAGTTCAAACTGACTGAAGTCAGCTTATTGTATCTGATGCCCAGGTTTGCTGTGCAGTGCTACTTGTACATATGCTTACAATATATGTGAACTCTTAGTGTAGGCTGCAATGAAAATGTGCACTAGTCATGCTGAGAACAGCCTGGATTATCAGACACCCACACTAGACTCTTAGAGACAACAAATTCACAGCATGACATTTTAGATGTGCTATGCACAACAGCTAACCAATTCCACTGACACTCCTATGTACATAGTACATATACAGCTACATGATATACCAAATGACACAATCAATCAGTGGCAAGGGTGCAGGTGTCAATGAGGAGTAGTAGGCAGCTGTTCATATCTAATGGGCAGAGTATGAGTATGTGTAGTTAGTTAGTTAATGTGACTGAACTGGGCCTGTAATCCATGCTCACCTTCACCCACAAGCCTTCGTGGGACTATCAGCATTGAGGTGCTTCATGCAGGTGGTCATTGGCATGGTGGCTGTGGTCATAATACTCTTGCACGTGTTCTTGGGTGGGGGCAGTTGCAAGGTCGACTGTTGTCAGTTAACGTGAAGCTCAGGACACATAAGGCAAAACAAACTGGTTGTGTGATACAATCTTCGAGTAACTTTTTAAGATAGTCATAATCAGGTCTTGCCCCATAAGCAAGCAAGTGTGAATATTTGATGAATGTCACAAACTCGACAGGTAGTCCATCACACAGTATTTCAACCACAGTGTTGCATTTAAGATCGCAAATAACATCAGCCAAGAGGGAAGTGTTCGCATTGCTGAACCAGGGAAGGGACCCTTGCAACAGATATACTAAAGTGTAAGTGAGTGACTCAATATCATCACAACGGCCAGATTGATACCTGTAGTGATGGCTGATAGAAGAAAATGCTGGGGTACTGATGAAGGGACATCCCTCTTGGTATGGGATGTGGATTTGAGTGGTGGGGTCATGATACTGCAGTGCCACACTGAAGTCGATAAGGAACACAGTAGTGGCATGTCATGGGTCGCTTTGGTGGAGGAGGATGTTCTGTGGTTTGATATCCTGATGAATGTAATGGTGCAAGTGGATATACTCTAGTCTGGAAATCTACCATTGTAGGGAGTGAGTACTCCCCACTAGGATATTTCTTTTACTTTATAGTTTTTACTTTTACTTTTACTTTATTGTGTTTACTTTCTTTTCTTTTGCTTTTATTCTTTTACCTAGACTTTACTTAGTTTCAAAGTTAGACACGTGATGTGGCTTATATAAGCCCGCATGCACTTACACTTCACTGTACTTACTTACAAAAAAAAATAATGAAGTACTGAGTTACAAGTTCAAGTTCGAGTTTGAGAAGGCTGCATTGGCTAAGTTGTAACTACAAACTCTGGAGACATCAATTTCACTCACTAGTTGACAACTGATCAACAGAACACTGTTCAGGCTGAGCAGGCCACCTTGCGAAGCTATGATATCACATAACTGTGTTGCCATGCTATCCAGTACCAGAGCTTGATATGACAATTCTCTTCCAAACCATATCAGTTGAGGGATTCTGAAGCCACCTTGAAGGTTAGTTAGGACCATGAATTCTCACTCAAGCAGGGACTCAGAAAGATGCTCAGTAAAGGATTCCAGTTTGATGGCAACTTCCTCATCACTGATGACGTTCTGTGCAAGACATACAATGGCTGTGAGATTTGAGAGTTAACATATGATGAATGGTAGTTGCATGTACAATACGCACCATGTGAACCAACACCTAGGATACTCTTCAAGCTGAACCTTCCATCCACATGGCAGATACTTGTTACAAGAGGAGATGTGCAAGGCATTATTGAAGGGATGCTGGCCAACCATCAGAGATTCTGTTATTATTACCCTGCTTGTCAAGGCATGAATCATGGGAATGTTTACCCCTGTCCTACTTAGTACTGGCCACTCCTGGAAAGCCCCCATCATCACGACAACCCAAAGTCCTACCAGAAGTCAGCACCCTCCCCCAAATCAATGGCAACAAGATGATAAGGGGAAGAACTTCACTTTTTCCAGTGCCAGTGCAGAGGATGATCATGATGAATGAGTTTCGAGTGAGAGTGGTTCTGCAACACCTAACAGTCCTCACTCAGGCACTAGAAGGTCAGACACAAGTCATCGAACTTCAACTGACTAACCATTGACAATTTGACACATTGTCCAGGAACCCCCATGCCCAACATGCACCACTATCTTTATCCCCCATATTGACTATCTGGGGGTGCGAGATTCCGAGCTGCAGGTGTTGTCCACTATAGCTCAGCCACCCTGTATAATGCTCACCCACTCTCTTTCCTCAGGTTGCGTCTGCCATGCATCACGATGAGCGGAATGCTCACTCATGGCTTCCTATTATAGGGCAGCCTTCCCCTCCAGGGTACAAGCAATATCATTATGAGCACTAAGACAGCACTTGAACCAGGTGCTCCTATTCACAGGATCCTAGCATTCTTGTCAACATCAATGTGTGTAAACCTCAATTTTATTTGGTGTTCATAGTGACTGGTTAGCAGTAACAAGGCTGGTCACTCCATTCCCACCCCTGGCCACAGTGCCCTGACCCCTTACTGCTGCCAGAGAATTGCCTTCAAAATACCACTTACCATCACTCAGCATCAGCTACTGCTCCCATCAGATCACATTTAGGTGCAAGCAGATGTCGGAATGGCTCAGTCACGAACATGCAAAGCTAATTTATCATTTTGTAGTCATCCTTCGGTTTCAGCCAGGTCAGTGGTACCACTGTCATCATACATCCTTGCTATTTCTTCACTGTGTTGGAGCCTTCCACCTCCGAGTCATACACAGTCCATAACAACTCTTGTGCCTAAGAAGTGTATAAGGTGATGACTGAGATGATGACCACTAACTCCTTGGTCAGAGTTATAGATGGTCCACTGTACAGCCCTGAGCTAGAGCACACCACCTTCTTGAATCCCTTGGCTCATGCAACTTTTGATCCCAAGACTCTCAGCTACTCATACACTGCTAACCTCAACAAGAACACTCCCTTCGACACTGCAAGTGCTGGGACTGTTACAAATGCACTAGCACCTAATCCCACTACCACTGGCATTGGCATTGACCAAGGTAATGTCTTTAGCTCATGGCAACCAAGAACACCAGCAACTAACTGTTTCTTAGAACTCACTACATCTGTTCCCTTTCTGCTTCAGCCATCTCATTGCTGGGCAGATCCCTACCAGTTGATGTGCTGGAAGATACGGAATACCTGCTGATATCATCACACAAACAGATTGCACCACACTCTGGGCCCTCATCTGCACTGCCAATGCCCTCAACATGTCTGGTATCACTAATCCCTACAAGCTTTACAGACACATACATCCTTCTGATGTTGGGATGTATGTATGTTGGTAGCAGTATGGGGGGTACAAAGTCATTAGTGAGGATGTTCAAGGAACCACTGTGGTGAGAAGGAAGTACAAAGTGATATTCTTCAAGAGATGTAGGTTCTCCTTGATATCAGGGTAGATGGTTTATCTGAGCCATCTTAGCTTCATCAACACTACCACTGGATGGATCAATCTTCTCATGTCTCCCAGCAAGCCAGTCAAGATCCCTGTTAGTGCCTGGTGAGTATAAGATGACTATATGCCACACACTAAATATTTAGTGCCACTGCCTTCCAATCCCTCAAGATTGCTTGTGATATCATCATTTCCAATAAGGCTAAAGTGATGATTGCAGGTGGTTTCGATGATATCAGTGAAGAAGATTCTTACAAATTCGCCAACACAAAAGCTATGAGCAATGTGGAAACTGAGCTTACTATGGGACATGAACATACTGAGATGTCAAGACCCACTACCACCACCCATGCAGGGGTAAGTTGTTCTATATGTGCAAAATCTCATGTTCCCGACATTGATTGTTATGTGTATATGTAGTTCCTGGAGTCCTCCCATCCCATTGCCTCACAACTTTGCACTCATCATATCTCCCTCAGTTTTCATCAAGACCTCTCGTTTTTTTGGGCTGTTGTACTACTCGATCCATGCTTTCGAACAGTGTGCCTCTTATCACAGTTGGTGCAGCTCTTATGGAGAAAATTGGGACTTTGCAGATGCAGGTTGTGTAGGACTGTCTGGTCAATATCTTGGCACTGGGCACATGTATTCTATTCATTCCTTCTCTGCCATGGCCCTCCAGATAGCTCCACCATCTCCTGTGATTTTGTGTCGATTGTCCTCATGGTTATTGCTCAGCAGTCTCCCCTTCTCCTCCCCCCTCAGCTGACTCATGGCATTGGTACACCATATCTCCTCCAGTTCAATGCCATACCTCTCGATTTCCAGGGTTTACATACTACCCAACAAAGACCCTTGAATGGTGTATATCACATCATTCCCACTGCAGCCATTGTGGAGAAAGTTGGGATTTTGCAAATGCAGGCTGTGTAGAATATTTGTGCAGTTACAATGTTTGGCATCCCTCTATCTTGTGAGTACATGTCATGGCATCATGCAGCATGTACTTCACAAGCACAGAACAGGTAGTTTCTCAGTGGATATTCTGCGGACATGGCACCCTGGGTTGTTGAGGAATTACATGACCCAATATGCCTTGAACTTCCAGAAGGAGCCATGTACCTGATTGATCACTGAGTGGGTTCGATATTTTGATAATACATGCAGTGCTACAGCTGCTGTGTAGGTGGTGTAGTCAGCAAATAATAATGAATGACACTATGTGCACTACATAGTACAGTCTATACAATGCTGTGTGGTGGGGATTGTGTGCTATGCAGAGCCTGAAGCTATGAGGCTGTGGCACTACCCACAGTTCATGATGTAGGTAAAGCACTAGTCCAGTAAACCAGAGAAGCTATGGAGCTACATGGACTACCCAGGCTATGTAGGACTATGGAGACTGTGTAGATGACATGTAAGTTTGCAGTCAAATACCATCTAGCTACAGTGAGTGAAAAAACATGTGCAATGTTTGGCTGTTTTGTACTAAGTCCAGTGTAGCGCCATGAGGCGTGGGAATCATGCTTAGCCTTGGTGAGGTGGGTGGTAGTACTCGCTCTTGGCTACAAAATGGTCCCAGGGTCATGTGATTTGGTGCAGTAGTCATTGAGATATGTCCATTATAAAACAGCTACACCATTGCACACGTTTATTCACTTTTGGGCTGGAAGTAAAATCTGAGTCAAATGAAGAGATAATTGTGGTTGTTTGGTCCTACAAACAAAGATACACATATAAACATTGTGTCTGAGTTTGAACAAGTTCACACGCTTCTTTATTTCCAACCTTTACCACCATGAGATCCATCTCCTCCACCCAAAGGAATACTATCCTCACTATGCTTGATTCTGGTCATTCTCCTTCCTCTATTGCCTCCAGTACTGGCCTACATCGCTCTACCATCTCTAGACTTCGTTCCGAGGAGCGTTCCAGCCTGCAGAAGTCCACTGGAGGTCATCCATCCAAGCTTTCCCCTGCTAATGTCCGCCATGCCATCCACCTCATCTCAACTCAGAAGGCAGACAATGCTGTGCAGGTGACCAAAACTCTCACCAATGTCATCAACCAGCCCCTCCACCCAAATACTGTTCGCCAGCACCTGAAGAAGACTGGTATGAAGGCTGTGGTAAAGCAAAAACGACCTATCCTCTCTGCCAAGCATCGCAAGGCAAGGTTGGACTTTGCCTATGCCGATAAAGATTGGACTTTGGAGGACTGGAAGAGGGTGGTATGGTCTGATGAGACTAAAATTAATCGCCTGGGGTCAGATGGGCACAAATGGGCATGGAAAAAGCCAGGGGAGAAGCTGAATGATAGGCTAGTAGAGGGGACACTGAAGTTTGGAGGAGGGTCTCTCATGATGTGGGGCTGTATGACCTGGGAGGGTGTTGGGTATGGCACCAAGATTGATGGTAGGATGGATGGAGACCTCTACCTCCAAATTTTGAAGGATGAACTACAAGATTCCCTTGAGTATTATGGTCTCCATCCTCCTGACATCATCTTCCAGCAGGACAATGACCCCAAGCACACCTGCAAACAGGTCAAGGAGTGGCTAGAGGAGCAGGATTTTAGGACTATGGTATGGCCTGCACAGTCCCCTGACCTCAACCCCATAGAACATGCCTGGGGTTACCTCAAGAGGAGGCTTGCAGAGTATGAGCATCCTCCCAAGGGAATACTGGAGTTGTGGGAGAGGACTCAGGTGGAGTGGAACAATATACCAGCTGAAGAGTGTCAGAAGTTGATTGAAAGCATGCCTAGGAGGGTGGAGGCAGTGATTAAAGCAAAAGGAGGCTATACCAAGTACTGATATTCCCCAAATACCCCTCACTTTTCAAAAGTGAATAAATGTGTGCAATGGTGTAGCTGTTTTATAATGGACATATCTCAATGACTACTGCACCAAATCACGTGACCCTGGGACCATTTTGTAGCCAAGAGCGAGTACTACCACCCACCTCACCAAGGCTAAGCAGGACTCCCATGCCTCATGGCGCTACACCGGACTTAGTACAAAACAGCCAAACATTGCACACGTTTTTTCACTCACTGTATGCAGCAGCACGCTTGTTGCTGACCCAGCAGTTGATGCTGTATTATGCTTACCTTTCATCAAAGCCCACACTGGGTCTCCCTGGCTCTTGATTGGCATCAGTGGGAGGTAGCAGTGGTGGCCTTTGGGTCTACCCTCAATGGGCCTGATTCAAGCATCCTGATGTGTCTTGTAGATTAGGTGCTTTCACTGCCACTACAGTGACTCAAAAAACTGTCCAGATGTTTGCCACTTTGTCAAAGAATTGCTTATAACTCCATCCCCATTTGGCTATAAATCATGCAAAAATAGGGGTGGATAGCCAGTGGTCATGTGATTATGTGTGCCAAATATGGTTATGGTCATGTGACTTGATACTGTACAATTAATTCAACATTGACCACTACTCATCTGGACAGTTTTTTTGCAGGTGATCATAACTTTAAGTATGGCTGTGGCTATGCTAAATTATTCAGTGGCTGTGCTGAATTTCAACAAATTAATATAACCTTAGTATGCTTATACATAAATTAGGTCCAACTACTGCCCATTATGCTCCCCATTCCCCATGAAGGCCATCCCCTCTGATACTCATCTGGCTGTGCTGTCCATGCTTCAGGATGGCCAGTCTTCTCGTCAAATTGCTTCCAAACTTCATATTGGTCATTCTACTGTCTCATAAATATGTTCCAAAGCCCTTTCACCCCTTCCAACCAATGCTGGAGGCTGTCCCTCTAAGCTTACAGCTCATGATTGTCGTCACATGGCTTGCCTAATCACCTCTGGGCAAGCAGATACTGCCACTCAGCTCAAGAAAATCTCTGGGCTTGGTGTCAGCACCCAAACCATCAGGAATCACTTGAAGAAGGAGAACCTGAAGGCTGCTGTCAAAGCCAAAAAGCCTCTGCTTCAACCTTGACATGTACAACAGCACTATGCATTTGCACAGAAGTACCAACACTGAACTGAAGAAGACTGGGCAAGGGTTGTTTGGTCTGATGAGACCAAAATTAATTGCCTGGGGTCAGATGGGAGGCTTTGGGTGTGGAAGAAACCAGGATCCCCCCTTACAAACCAACATGTCCAAGGCACTGTCAAGTTTGGTGGAGGGAGTTTGATGATTTGGGGGTGCATGACAGTGCATGGAGTAGGCCAAATGTGCAGGATCAATGGGAGGATGGATGTGGCACTCTACACCAAAATTATGGAGGACCATCTGTTCCAATCTGTGGAGGAACATGGGATGGATGTCAACAACTTCATCTTTCAACAAGATGGAGATCCCAAGCATACCTCCAAATTGGCCAAGAAATGGTTCAAAGATCATGGTGTTGAGCTTCTTGACTGGCCTGCACAGTCACCAGACCTCAACCCCATTGAACATCTCTGGCATGACCTGAAGAAAAGGTTGGGAGCCTACCCAGTACCCCCTAAGGGCATAGAGGAGCTGTGGAAGAGGATCAAAGAGGAATGGAGGAAAATTCCAAGGGAGGTTTGCCTTAATTTGATCAATAGTATGCCTAGGAGGGTTGCAGCAGTGCTCAAGGCCAAGGGTGGTTACACAAAGTACTAGATATATCCTACTTATTGTCACTTGGATACCCTGCAAAAAAACTGTCTAGATGAGTAGTGGTCAATGTTGAATTAATTGTACAGTATCAAGTCACATGACCATAACCATATTTGGCACACATAATCACATGACAACTGGCTATCCACCCCTATTTTTTCATGATTTATGGCCAAATGGGGACTGAGTTATAAGCAATTCTTCGAAAAAGTGGCAAACATCTGGACAGTTTTTTGAGTCACTGTATGCCAGGCCTAGGGATATGTATTTTGCTCATAGTTATAATCATATCATGAATGCCAGTGAGATCATGCTTCATGAATATAGGACTTAATACAAATACTCATGTCATTCTGACACCAGCAGCAATGGTTGGTGAGCCATGGAGTGCTATGGCTGGGACTTAGGTACTAAGGTAATGATGTAACATACTTTCGCAACATGTTTCTAGTTGTACAATGCTCTCTCTCCTACTGTTGTTGGTGTCACCCACTGCAGCACTGCCTGCCCATGTGTTTCAGTGTAGAATCAATTTGAGGAATGCAGCTAGTAGTCAACTTTAGCTGGTAGCTGCAGCTTAAAAAGGCAAAGCCAAGCTTCAGTTAATATTGCCGGTAGTTAGGCACATTGTAGGCTTAGTCACATTACTGGTTATGGTCAAAGCCAGCTACAGGACAGAGCTGTGGCAACACTAGACCTGAATACATGGATATGACACTATCTCATGATGCATAATGGCAATGCAGCTCAATGCATTATGCAATATGCAATATTGTTAGGATTTACCACTGTCCCACAGTGGGACCAGCTATTTTCAATGCATTATGAGATAGTCTACTGTATTCATTTCAGTTGCATATCCACTGCTCACCATGGAATACATGTCTTGAAAGTCTCAAGGCTAAGTCAATGGGCCACACACATTTTTGGGCTACATGTGAGTCTTGAGCACCCCACAGCCTCGCTCTGACACCCTCTCCAGCAGTTTGTCATACAAGAAACATCTCATTTGACACAAGACAGAAAGGGGAGTTTGGTATGAGATCCCTCCAGGTTACCAGTTAGTTTACTGAACTTCAAGTGACCTATTGAGAAGCCACTTGTCCTCACCCTCAATCAGCTGTTCTCGAGGAGTATTCTCAGTCTCATTCTAGAAGATGCTCCCAGGGACAGGCACACTCAAGCACAAAGCTTCTGCCTTGTTCTCCCTTTGAGGCATCCCCTCAAACTTCAAAGCACCCCCCTCCCACTCCCGAGCTCACTTCAAGCAGCTCATACCCTTGCCAAGTCACTACAGCAGGCTCTCAACACACTGTGGCTTGTCCACAGAGTTCCTCAGGTTGCCAGTGTGTCCTGGAACAGCAGGCTGGTGACTCAGCCTCAAACTTGCTTCATAGCTCAATAGAGGATTGACCTTTGTGTTTGCACTCAGTAGGTGGTTTGGAGAGTAGAAAGGTTTGTTCCCCTCACTCCCAGTTGGCTTTGAGCAAGCCTTGTGACCTTGATTTGACCTCGACTCACTACCTTCGACCCCACAAGCCCTTGCATGCCCCATCAAAGTGTTCCCCTTGCCTTGAAACCCCTTTGAAGTCACCCTCATGTCTTGGGTTGCCCCAAGGTACTTCATTTCTCCTTCAAGAGGCCTCAACTTTGAAGTCAAAGCCTGCCCCCATGACCTTTGAGTCATGTTCAAGAGTGTCAAGTAGCTCACCTCCCCTTTGAGAGCCAGCAGCTTCAAGCAAATATTGCCCTACCTGTCATGAGGCTTCAAGACAAAAAGTGCAGCCTTGAAGGTACAACTTTTGTTTTTTTTGTGGGTGGGAAGGACATATTCAAGCATGCTGCAGAGCCTGCACTTCGTATCTAGCTGCAGGCAGGTGTAGGATAGTAGGAGGACAAGTAGTATTGCCTACAGGTGAGGAGATCCCTCATGAGGTGCTCAGGCACACACTCCAGGTGCAGTTGGACTTCTGGGCCCTCACTCATGGCCCAGGAGGTTTCACTAGTCAGGTATACTCTTCCCCTTCAAGTTCAAGGTCGAGTCAGCCCCCCACCTCCTCTCAAGTTGATCCTGAGACAATGAAGGAGCACTTTTCAAGTACAAAGGCTACTGCAACCCCAAGAGTGAGTCTGAGTCAAATCCTGAGGCTTGTTATGGCCTATCGAAGGTGTGTGTCCCCTTTGCCAACCACTCCTGCCTTTCTGCTCTGAGTGCCACCCCCAAGTCACATCCCAAGGCTTGTTCAAGCTTGATCCAAGTTGCTGGATCACCTTCAACCCCCACTACACACTCCAGGTAACTTGCAACTTTGAAGCTGTTCCCCCATGCTCCCTCATCACTGCTCTATGTCAGTTTGGTGCCCCCTCTTGCAAGCACTGCTGCAAGTTCTGACTTTGAGCTAAGTTGTTCCCCCCTTTGAGTTACCTTTGAGACCCCTTCGAGCGACCCCCAGTCTGTTGCCTGCCTTTGAGTGCCTTCAGACTCCTTTGAGCTGTGTCCCCCCTTCAGCTGAGTGGTGCTTTTGTTTTTTTTAATAGTCTCTTTCATTTCCAGCTCACATTTTCACAGTTTTACTTAGGGTTTTGTTTTGAGGATGATACCTCTTGCTTCACTTAGGATACAACTTGGTATGTGATGACTGGGGACAGTCAATATTTAAAGCCACCCTCAAATGTATGGAGAGTATACTCCCTACCAGATTATTTCTTTTATTTCATTGTTTTTACTTAGGCTTTCACTCCCATACTTTTATTTTATTTTTTACTTAGTGTTTCCAGTTGTGTATGCACACATTGTGGCTTATGTAAGCCCACATGCACACTTTGAGTACACTGTACATACCTAAAAAAATAATAGACACATCACCAGACAAGAACAGATGGAAATACAGATGCAGAAGACTTGGAATTTGTTTTTATCCACCCCTAGATGCTCTCTAGACATTATCTCAACTTCTCTTGTGGATTTTAAGGTGCATTTTCAATCTTTTCACCCCCCTCTTTGACACACTTCCAAGCAACTCAAGTCCCCTTGGGTTGAACTAAGACCCCCCCTTCCAACAGGAGACCTCCCTGGCTTCTCCTCACACTTTCCTTACAAACTTTACAGTGGCTCGGCATAGATTGTATCTGATGTTAGTCATTTTATAGGTGATTTTAGGAATACTTGCTCAGTGTGCAAGTGGGTGATCAGTCCATGAGTTGTTGAGAAGGTATTGAGAGAGATAGTTGTGTGAAGGGTTTAGACTTGGTTAAAGTCAGAAAAAAATAGTAATGGTGATGGGAAGTTGGAGACTTGCAACAGCATCACAACAATAGAACTTCCTTAGGCTACTCAGTTTCCAGACTATAAGTCCATTTATTTGAGGTAGAAAAGAAGTCCCCATACAGTACACTACAGAGGCCCTTTTTATACAGTAGACTCTAGGCATGATATCTGTCAGTGTACAGACATAGGATCAATTGGGTTCATATAAGTAATTGAGTGGAGAGAAAATATGTCAAGTCATTTCTAATCATCTAACCATCTGTTCTTCGCTGTTGGCTGAAGCCCTACATCATCACCAAACCCATGAGTCCCTCATACATAAAATTGGTAGTCTTGATCTCATCTGTGGGAATCAGATCCTTACCCCACTTTGGTGCTTCCACAGCCAATACATTCCTAGTCGAGATGATGTAGTGGCATGCCCATGCCTCTGTCCTGGCCTGTCCTGCATTGTCACCAGTTCTTCCCTGCTCCGCTCCACCCCTATCTGCTCGCTCTAGCACTCGTATGGCGCATCCCCACCCCGTCCTCTGTCAGACCCTGTTGGCCTCTGTCGGTACTACCACGTGACTGTTCTCTCTTGGTCAGGTGATGTCCTCCCTTGACTTAGGGGTCACTTTCCTTTTGGGTCAATGGTCTGGTCTAGGTATGGTGCAGGGTCACTTCCTGTTTAGGCTTTCGGCCTATCATCTGATTGGTTGTCGGTGGGTGCTCCAAAGACACTCCATTCCACACTATTCCTTTTAGATACTTTTTCTTTGTCCCATCCCTCGCCTCCATCATCTGTGCTCATACCCCAACTGAAGTTTTCTGATGTTTCTGTCCCTTGAAATTTTACTGTACTCCATATGTTAGTTCCATCATTCCAATACTGTACCACCTCGATGGCATGACCACTGTATATAAGCCCACTGCACTCAGCGGTGTCTCTTCAGTATGAATATCAACTTAGTTCCCTCCTCTGCAGTCTTTGACTGGCCTTCTCCTCTGTTGTTGGCTTAATACTGACTCTTCTCTATGTCTGAAATCCAAGGGCTGGGCTCATACAAGGGGGCAGCACACGAGCTGTACTCAATACCCTCTCCCAAACCTCTGTCATGACCATCAGCCATCGTCGCTCCTCATTGGTACATGTCGGCCAACCTCTGGACACATCCCCCAGCCTCTGTGAGCATCAGAGATCATCAGAGTAGGACTGAACTTGACATGTAGGAACTGACATATCCCAACCATACTCTTCCCCTTGCCAACTCTTCTCCACCTGATAGGCTGCACACTCTCAATGCTGCTTGCACCCTTGTCTACCTAGCTAACCTCATTGCTGTGGACAGGGTGTCATTCAGCTAATGCATCCTGGCATGGGACCGTTAAAATGAATAACATGTGACTAAGGGAATCAGGTGAATAGAGATCACAATGGTCCATTGACAGCCTCTCACCAAATACTACTTACACTGCATATGTGATACAGCACCAGGTCAAGGTCAGTGGACCCTCTACTTTGTCATCAGGTCTTGTCTGCCATGTTTCACCCTTGTGGCAATCCAATGTAACCTCCACATGTAGCAGTTTCCCATGTCCTCTGGTACACTCTCTACCCTGCTGTCCTTACAAAGCATATACTGTTCCCATACTATGGCTACAAAGTCATGCACTCACATATCATGTCATAGAGCTTCCCAACTCATGCTAGTGATCACCCTCTTCATTACATGATGACTAACTTTGCAATGGTGCTCTGTGTCACAATCATGCAGGTCCACCTCACCCTGGTCCACCCAAGGTCCAATGTGCATGTGAAAACTCCATTGCATGTGGGAAAACTCTGGAGTGTGCAGGAAAACTCTGGAGTATACAGGAAAACTCTGGAGTGCATGGGAAAACTCTGGAGTGTATGGGAAGAACTCCAGTTCAGGGCAGAGTCATGAGAACTTTCTCTTGCAGCCTTGTTCTATGTTTAGCTTAGTATTAACCTTTGTTTGCTTGTTTACTAATACTTGTTATTTGTCACACCTGTGTCTGTCCTCTGGCAGACCAGTTTCTGGACTTAAACTCCTTAGTCACTCCCTTGGTAATACTCATACATAGCCATTGGTTAGGATTACCAACACTTCTGGAACTCCAGTAGTTGTCCTTCCAGACTTGTAGTATATATACCTACCTGGCTCTGTACTGTAGCCCTCAGTCTAGTAATCAACTTAACACCCAAACACTTGTCTGACACCTGAGGACTTCAGTCCTAAACTCCTGGACTGTCTGCCTGGTACCCTGGTATCTACCCTCCCTTGACCTCCTGGCATACCTGGACTTGTCCAAGGGCACAGCACATAAGCTGAGGCCAATTGGGTAGTGTCCCCCCTCATCTGTCCTCCTGTCCCCCAGATATGGATTGTTCCAGAACTCCAGAGTTCAAACTCTGACCCAAACCCCCTTTGGAGTTCTTGGACTTTCAGTCTCCAACCTCAGACTTCTGGTTGGGAAATGTGTTTAACGCTCCAGCCTTGCATCATCCAAATCATTTTTGGGAAGCACAAGCATCATTTCTGGTGTTAGAGCTGTGACCAGTGGAGTCTCACTCAGAACCCTTTTCAAGTTCCCTGCTGCCAGTTATACTTACTCTTCTCTTCCAACCATGCTTGTCCATATTCCCTGGAAATTTAGATGTCAAGTCTCACTTGATACAGTATATTATGGAAATCCAGATGGCCACACTGCATTTGCTAAACAGCAACCTCGATTTGGCAATTGACATTTGAGAGACTCTGGAAACTGCAAAGCTGGATGACTACTATTACTATATATTATATATATATACTATATTATCCATATGACATGCCTTTGTTGGGGTCTGTTTGCATTTTCATTTCTTTTGATTTTACTCCTCCTGCCACTGCTCCACCACATACACCTTTTGCTTTTGGGTTGTCCTTTGTTTGTGGCAACTGTACAGGGGGGAGGCTTTGTGCTGATGTTGTCTTTCCTCTCACAGTGGTGTTGTTCTTTGTGTGCAATGCCGATTGCCATTTCACCAGACATGCTGATCATTGTGTTCTCAGGTGATGTAATCCTATTTGCTGCTATTGGCTTTTGGGTGCCACTATAAATCCAAACTGATGTTGTCTTTTGTCATTGCACCCCTCACACTTGTGCATACTCATGTCAGCTATCATCATCTTTGGTTTTTTTGCTCTCACCAATGGTGAATGTTTGAAGACAGTTAAACCTGGTTCAGCTACTGTGACACATCACTGTATCTATGAGACTACTATTCAGTGTACCTCAGGTGCTGTCTTTCCTGCTATGCTTCAAGTTTATAGTCCATTTAATGATGTTGCTCTGCTTGATAATACTGTGGCATATGTGTCTGCGAAGGTTTTTATACCTGCATCCATTGCTGATGAGCATTGTCTTCAGGAGGGTGTCTTTGTTGCACCCATCCCTAGTGACCCCTGTTCTGAAGATTATGAACATGGCATCCCTGATTTTCCCTATCCTACTGTTGTTGGTTTGGGTTTGGTGATGACTCAAGCCTGTACTCTCCCTGACAGCACATCCAAGGCATTCAGTGTTGTATGCACTGATTATGTTCATGATATGAGCATGACATCAACTGTGATGTATGCCACTTTTCAGTCTTATGTTCTTGGGACTGATGACTGTTGTTATGTTTTTGATTCTGCATGCACATGCTGGAGCAAAACTCCTGTGCCTAACCAGAATTCATTTGTTCATTATTTCAGTTGGTTTTCAGATGCTACACCTGTGGGCAGTCTTCAGGTGGATTTGCAGAGTATTGCTCTAAATGTTGGCACCATCAATACTAGGCCTAGTGTCTCGACTTCTGTTTTGCCTGCATCAAAAAAGCAGAAGTCTTTGGCTGTCACCCCACAAGAATGGTATGCTTTTTTTCTGTTTTCCACCTTTGCATGTCTTATGTGATTAGAGAGGAAATCTGCATTGAATGGGAATGTCAAGAAGAAGAAGAGTGGGGACTGCCTTCACCTCTACTCCAGCCACAAGCAGGACCTTTGCATTTTCCAGATGCTACTGAGGGACCCTCTGGAAACACTCTCACTGTATTACTTGCTGCATGCATTATAGCAAAGAAGCACTGGAACAGTTCAAGGACAAAACCAATAAAATCAAGATGGGTTTATGCTATTAAAAGTGATGGTTGTCATAAGGCCCAACTCATAGCAAAGGGCTTTACCCAAGAGTACTGGATAGATTTTGAGGAAACCTTTTCCCTGGTTGCACAGTTTGAAACTGTGTGGATTCTCCTAGCTTATGCTATGCAGCAAAATTGGGACATGGAAGCATTGGACATCAAAACTGCCTTCCTATATGGCATGATAAAGTCTGTAGGAATCTGTAGGATACTTAGTAGTCACTTTATATTAGTAGCAAAGCTACTGTACCTTTAGAACACTTAGTAGTCACTAAGTAGAAACTACAGTACTATGAAAAATGTAAGTGCATGCTATGCACTTATGTAATCTGGTGGCTATGCTACAGCACACCAGTTGTTTACTCCAACATGGCAAACTAGACAAAGAACTTTATTTGGAACAACTGGAAGGATTTAAGAAGAAGGGTCAAGAACACAAAGTATATCAGTTGCCACACACATTATATGGATTAAAGCAAGCAGCATTAGCATGGAACAAAGAACTTCATCAATCACTTCTTCAGATGGGTTTCCTCCAATCAAAAGTCAATGCAGGTGTATACTTCTATCACTCCAAAGCTGGCACTGTGGTTTTCCTCATATATGTTGACAATGGACTATCTCTTGGCTCTCACAAGAACCTAGTCAACAAGAAGAAATGGAAGTCCCAAGATCTTGGAGAGGTGAAAGAGTATCTTGGAATCCAAATATGTCAAAATCACAAGACTCAGGAACTCTACCTTGATCAAATTCCCTATGTCAGAAAAGTCATAAAACATTTTGGAATGGAGAATTCCAGGAATGTCTGGACTCTGCTTCCTTCAGGCTATCAACCTGAGAAACCTCACAACTTCATTCACAGTTTCAATCAGTCATTGGATCATTACTCTATATGGCTCTGGGGACCAGACCTGACATTGCTTATTCTGCTATATGGATGAGTCAATATATGTCTAATCCAACCAATGAACACCTGAACAAAGCTCTTCATATCATTTGTTATGTGGCTTCCACACTGAACCTTGCTTTATATTATTCTAAACTGGAACCTCAGATTTTGGCCTTTGCAGACTCTGACTGGGCTTCAAATGAGGATACTCATCATTCAACCACTGGATATGCCATGTACCTTGGAATCTCTCTTGTTTCCTGGAGATCCCAGAAACAGAAAACTATTGCCCTTTCTTCTATGGAAGCAGAATATATGGTGATGTTCGATGCTGCCAGACAAGTCAAGTGGCTTCATATGCTTTTTGAGGAATTATCCTTTAAAATGGATAAAACCATTGTCTATTGTGTTAACTTGGGAGCTCACTTCATTGCTGAGAATCCAGTTTCCAATGGTCACTCAAAGTATATTGATATTCAATGGCACTTCATATGTGAATGTGTTGAGGATAACCTTTTCACTATTGAATATGTTCCCACTGACCATCAATGAGCTGATGGTCTAACCAAATCACTCACATGGCAGAAATTTGAATAACATTGCTTGTCACTTGGTATGGTAACCCTACCATTCTAGAGCAAGGGGGAGTGTTGAACAGTTACACCAGTTACCTGCCAATACTAGTGGATTAATAGTTTAACCATCCTAAGAATAGATGTTCCATACTATTCTATGACATTCTATGCTTATCACCTTATCTATGGCACTATGATAGAGACACCCTTATTTAGAAGGTGCTTATCTCTCTATCAGTTACATATTAGGTAGTTCTACAATACTGGTGGCACCCCTGGTCTGTGCACACCCTCCATGTATAAAATGAGACCCTTGACAGGCTCCTTCAGTAGAACAGTTAACTGATATCTCATTCACTCTCAAGCTCAGAACTACTATCTCTGTTACCTCAAGCCTAAAGCTCAATCTACATAAAGGCAAGTGTTTGCCTTTGTCCTTGTAGCCCTCCATACCTCTGCACAACAAAAAAAAAACAGAATATCTTGTGAACTGTGATGTGTGGGGGCATGATGTTGGTATCATTTGAAGCTATCACTTAGTAGTATCATCCTGTGAAATAGAGAAACACACAGTTCAAAAATGGTAGAGATATAATTTACTAGATGCCAGGCATGGCCTTGCACCAAGTATGGAATATCTCATGAACCATTAGGTGTGGAGGAATGGTGTTGGTATCATTTCGAAGCTATCACTCAGTAGTATCATCCTGTAAAATGGCAAGACACATGGTTGGAAAATGGTAGAGATACAATTTACCTGATGCCCAGACTCAGCCTGGCACCAAAAAAAAAATCTCATGAACCATGAGGTGTGGGGTCCTGTGAAGGGAGACCAGCATGAGAACTTGGGCTCATTTTTAGGGTCATATGACACTTATATATGGAATGTGTTTTGTAGTTCAACATTACTGACACAAGCACACACATGAAATTTCTTCTAAGTGTGTGCACCCCATCTCTGAACAGTCCTTGTTGTAACAGACCCTATAATGTTGGTGGTGGCAGTTGGCCACCCCACAAGCTCATATTCCTTTGCCACAATCTATTGGTAGCAATCCAAGTCACCACAATCACAGGTGGATCAGGATGGGTCAACAATTTGATAATAATCAAAACTACTCTGGAGCTTTATTAATATTGCTTATAATAACTGTAGTACATCCTGTCTTGGAGTGGGCAATAAAAAAGCTGGAAAAGTATAATGAGATTGCTTTATTTACTTTTTTACTTCTCATGCTTTGTGAAGTGCAGAAACTCAGAAAACCTCCAAAAGAGGAAAAAAGTAATGTGCAAATTTACTGACAGTCATTGTCCCTGCTTACCTCTCAAGTGAACTGTAAACTGTTCACTTTGCCTTTCCCTCCAATTACCATTAGATAGTATATACTTTACAAACCACTTTACTACGCCATTCGCACCGCGTCTTAGTAGTAGTCTACTTGTTGCGGTATATAAATATAGAAATTCTTTCTCTCGTTGACCATGTCTTACGCGGCTCCTCAACCGTCCGCTTGTATAGACACAGCTTGTTTGACGTTGTTTTGCTCGAGGTCGACATCCTCGCTCTCGTCGACCACGGTTAAAGTAGGTGGTTCGCACTTGTCGTTTAGACCTGACACGAGTGAAGGCTGGGTGACAAAGCACGTGAAAAATTCAGTGGTGAAAGGGGCCTTGCTAGTACCAGCAATAGAATCCGGGTATTCCGTAGCAATCTTCATCAAGGCTAAGCCTTCTGAAGCTTGTTCTACCGCAGTGGCACTTCTAGCGACCTCGTGGTTCCTGTCGAGAAAGGTTTGAAAATTAAGGAACAACACAGATGCAAAGCAGGCAGATGCAGTGTTAGTACGCTGAGACGCCGGTATACCGGAGTTTCTGACTCACTCAGGTATCAAGTGGCTACATCCCTCCTTTGAGATCGGGTATGCAGGGCAAGTCGAGGAGACTGGAGACTGCAGAAACGCAGTCAGAACATGCGAACTCAGTAACGCGGGTCAGTACGGACAATGGCAATTTCGACCTTCTCTATGATATCCTTCATTGTGGGTCGAGATGAAGGAATACGTGCCCAGCACGATGTACAGATCTCCCACCACGCGTTTGTCAGGCGAGACCGTGTCGAATCTTCAGAAGGTCGAGATGGTAATTTCCCTGCATTAACCTGTAGAACACGGTTTCTCTGCGACAATCACGAAAAGGTGGTTCTCGAGTGAACAACTCCTAGGTAGACAATGAACCTGCGTAAGGGGACAAGTCAGAAGACTCACCAGAATTGTCATCCCAAACGCCCACACATCACTTTCCACCGACACAGGGCACTCGTCCAGAAGCTCTGGGGCCATCCAATGAGGTGTGCCTCCACGGCTAGCATCGACGGTCATGCTAAGCGTGGATATGTTTAAGGTGGAAAGACCGAAGTCGCTCAGTAGCGCCCTGCGATCGCTGGATACTAACACATTTACCTATCGAAGGATGGATCAGCTACAAAAAAAAAACAAGACAAACCAAGCATGCTTACACCCTTCAGGTCTCCATGGACTATTGGTCCCAACTCATGACTGTGAAGATAGTACAGACCGTTTGCGATATCTCGAAGCTAATCAAACATGTCCAGTATTAAGTAGAACGACAACACCATTTGAACTCACCAGCGGCCGCGGATCATTCTGTGTGTTTTGGACGTACGTGTACGCGTTTCCCAATGGCATCCATTCATATATTATCGAAACCGTGGAATCAAATTCCGTGGAGATCCCAAGCAGGCGAGTGACATTTTCGTGATACAGCTTCGAACATAGATGCACTTCTCGGAAGATATGCTGAACGGGAAAGAGTCAGCTCGAGTTATAACGACTGTCGCAATCCTGGTAGCACCTTCAATTCAGCCTCAGTGCCCGACAGTGTGCAATGAAAGGCTTTGATAGCCACTATAGTACCGTCAGGAGCCAAAGTTCCCTGGTGTACGAGGGCAGTACTGCCGCGCAGAGGACTCCTTCCCAAGTTGCGACTGATTCGACCATTGAGATCGATGCCGCATGTGGACGCCCAATTACAAAGCTCCTGTAACACGGAGGATAGTTCCATCACCGGTTGCTGATGCGTAGGATCTGGGAAGTAACAATCTTGCTTAGCGGGTGGCGTTCGCCGTGGCAGCGAGGTAGCCCCAGTTGAACACTGCAAGAATGCGGTCAAAACATAGAGAATCTAGTGAAGGGGCAGAATACAGACCATAGTGGCCTGGATTTTCTCTGCGATATCCTTCATTACGGGACGCGACGAAGGATCATGTTCCCAGCATGATAAGCAAATTTCCCACCATGCATCCGTCAGGCGGAATTGCGCTGCTTCCTCGGTAGGGTGAGGTGGCAGCCTCCCGTTCATTAACTTGGCTATTACACCTCCTACCGTATGACAGTCGGAAAAAGGTACCGCTCGAGTGAACAACTCCTAGGTGTACGATAAACATTGCTTGAATGGGCAAATCAGAAGGCGTACCAGAGCTGTCATCCCAAATGCCCACACGTCACTCGCCGTTGACGCAACGCCGTCGTCTAGAAGCTCTGGGGGCGCCCAGCGGAGTGCAATTCCGCATTTAGCATCGGCAGTCATGCTGAACGTAGATATGTTTAGGGTGGAAAAACCGAAGTCGGTCAGTAGTGCCCGGCGATCGCTAGATACCAGTACATCGGACTACCGAAGGATGGGTGAACTGCAAAAATTATAAACCAGGCATACTTACACCCTTCAGACATCCGTGGACTACTGGACCCAACTCATGACTGTGAAGATAATACAGCCCGCTCGCAACGTCTTCGAGCTGAAGAAGTATGTCAAGTAGTGAAGGCGAACAACACGCCTTGACTCACAAGCGGCCGCGGATCATGATCTGTATCTTTAACATAATCGTGCGCATTTCCCAATGGCATCCATTCAGATATTATCGAAATCGTAGAATCAAATTCCGTGGAGATCCCCAGCATAGGAACGATGTTCTCATGACGCAGCTTCGACCATGTATGCATCTCGCGAAATAGACGCTGAATGATAAAGATTCAGCTCGAACTATGACAAAGCATCGGAAATCCTGCCAGTACCTTGAGATCCTCCTCACTCTCCGACGGTGTGTTGCGGAAGGTTTTGACTGCCACTTCGGTTCCGCGCGAAATCCAGGTACCGTGGTGAACAGCGGCAGTGCCACCGACCACTGGAGGGTACCTGCCCAAGGTACGACGGATATCACCACTGAGATTGGTACTGTATCTGGATGCCCGATTAGCGAGCCTGTGCAACATAGATGATCGTTCCATCGCTTGTTGTTGATGCGTAGTATCTGCCAAGGGACGGCACCGCTCCATCGCAAACGGTCGGTGAGCAAGAGAATTGGGCGCCAAATGGCATCTACATCGCAGCAACAAGCGTGTACCGCACGTGCCATCACCAAAACCGCAGAAACGAGACATTGCCTGATTTGGTGCGATGAATCAGCTGGTTGTCTGTCACATCGTCATGTGACGGGATGACTAATCTGGCCACTTGTCGGCCTTGCAGCGATGCTGTCAGTACCTGACCTGGCAATCTCTTGTCGACAACAATGCCATATTGCTACGACGTAGGTCCCATCCGCAAGATATTAAAATACAGCCATGTAGCTAGGCGATACCCAAATTATTATGTTGTATATTGTGGCATGTGTAGTGGGTGTATATCAGTTCTTACCATAGTGAGTACTGAGTGATGTACACTCAGGCTTCAGGGGCTGAGTGTATGCCAGTCTTACAGTGTGCACTGTGACCCTCCTCAATATTGAATGTATATAACACCATCCAACTCCTTGCTGTCGCCAGTAACAACATCTTTGATGGCCTCACCATCACCATCATCATCCTGGCCATCACTATCTTTGTCTGAGTCTGTGTCTGATCCTATTAGCCTATCACCCTCATCAATATCTAAGTCTGCACCTTTTGGACTGAAAATACTGGCCAGACCAGGGATTGAACCTGGGTCTTCCCACTAGCACTGGGGTGCCTTACCACTAGGCCACCTGGCCATCCCTTACTAGCCTAGAGTGTGGATTCTCATTCCAACAGCACCATCAGCACCCCTCTCATTATCACCTGGGTATTCCACATCAAACATCTCATCCTTGCTAGCTACTCATGGTGTTACATCATAAATTGTAATACATACATTGTATGCACATCCCATTGAATAGTACATTGTACTGTCTGTTGGAGTTAACTGAACTCACCTGCATCCTCACTGCCACCCATAAGACCAGAATTCAAAATTGTTCCTATGAAGACATCAAACTGAGGTGTCAATGTGGACAAGTCAAACTTGAAGCTAGAAATGTCAGTAGAATGCAAAAGGGCAAGAACATGTACCAAGGGCATGGTAACACAATTCTGCATTCATGAGAGGGAATAGGAGCATCTTGCAGCCTTACCATCAAGCCCAGAACACCATATGAGTGCCCTGAAGGCATCCAAAATTGGCACAATGTTGATATGAATGTGTTGGGTTGAATTAGAGGGCCAGGAGGCCAGGAAGGGATCAAAGAGGCCCTTGGAGATGTCAAGGATGAGCAGAAGCACCAGAAAGATGGAGAATGAGTCAATACAGATGGGAGAAGGTTCTGGATGGATGATGCAACAAGCAGTGCATGCCATGACCTGAAATGAGTTGAAACAAGACTACTAGCTGAAGATGAGGCTGGTCAGCATGAGTGGCAGAAGCATAAGCTGAGGGACATACTTGGGTCATCCACTCTACTTGCAGTACACCCAAGACAACCCACAAAGTCCATCAGTGAGCTATGGCAATGTGGAAAGATCAAATCATGGCTAGACACATCAGTCATTCCAGCAGTACAGGATGGACTTACCTCACTACCAGATTGAATCAAGGGTGAAGCACACAATTACAAGTTGAAAGAAACCTTGCACATGACCTATAGGAGCTGTGTTCAAAATTCCAGGGAACAAAATGTGAAGACAAGGTCTCTAGCATCAGTTGAAGGCAATGGTGCCTGCAGAGATGACAGACAGGCCACAGGCACAAGGCAATTTTCCAAATCAGGCATCTACACCCATGCACATGATGTACCACGTTACTAATGGTGTCACAGTCACAGTCACATGGGTGAAAACCTTTCTGCCAGTACACTCCTTTCCCTCCCCATCTCCTTGATCAACCCACTGCTTGTAGTGACCATGGACCCATTGCTCTCTGGTTCTCAAGAAACCATTCATGCCATACCCAACAGAATATTTGATGTGCTGCAGAGCTCCATACCAACAGAAATGAGTTGGCATCTGGTAGGTTGGATGAGTACTGGAGTACTCATCTTTCTTGCAAGATAAGCTATTCTCTTGGGATTTTCTTGTATGTTTCACAACTTCATCATGTTTCTATTATGAAAAGCTGACAAGCTCTATGATATGTGTAATATGAGCCCCTATATGTGCTGTTTAGCTGTGACCATGTCCAAGTCTGGGCCTCTGGCATGTTGAAGATGGATTCAAGCTAGAGAACATAAAGGTGAGTTTATGCAGCCACCTTTCTTGTGGTGCTACTCCACAATGCTCTGTAGGGTGATGCTCAAAGGATGGTTGGTGCCACTAGTGCCAACCTGTCCAAGTGTGCCATCTGCAAGTGGGAATGTCCAGAAGTATCCACTGCCAAGATGAAGAAAGTCAAAATGCATCCCAGGGCATCCCAAAATGCCAGGTTAGTTTTGCTTCTAGATCATAATGCTGATTACTTGTATATCATACTAGGAACTTGTGCATATTTTGATGGCCAAGGCCAGCCAGCACAAATGGAACAACATTCCAAATGTATTGGGATTTGCTGATGCCCCAGCAATGAGAAGACTACCATCTTGAAGCCAAGTGACTCAAGGCAGAAGAAAAGTGGACAAAATCATCCAACTCAGTCATATGCAACACTAGAGATTGCACATGTGTAATAACCTTCCTTTCTGCATTATCTGACATTTTCTAGTTGCATATTGTTCCAGCTTTGATGCCTTGCATTCCCTGCTATCACCACTACAGTATTTCACTGCCACCTGTCTGCATTTGAGCTGCACAATGTTCCTATATCCAGCACCCTGCACTCCCTCCCCCACCACTACATTATTCTGCCTGCTGCCTGCCCACATGAGAGGTATTTTGAGCCACACACTGTTCTTGTATTGGCACCCTACATTCCCCCTTCATATCACTATGTATTCCACAGGACCCCACCACCATCTGCCATCCACCCCAGGAGTGTGCAAGTATCTTGTAAGATAGTACATCGTATAAATACAACTGTATCTGATGTGAACAGAATGCAGTATGTTGTGAATGGTTTATATCTGTCTTGAACAAAGGTGCATTGACAGTACACAATCAGAACAACCCCAGCCTATCATGTCATATCATTCTGGTGTGGTGTCAAGTAACAGGTCAGTTTTTCTAAATTATATTATATACATGGGTGCTTCAAGCTACTGTCTACAGAGTTGATGGCTGCAATACTAGTATATATTCATATATACATATGGTTTGTGCAGTTTTGGTGATGTGCTGATCATGAACTTGCACACCCTCATTGTGTCCACATGTAGATGCAAGCATGTCATCTTCTGTACATCACATCACATACCAGATAAACTTGTGCAAGCCCAAAACCAGTGAGTGATGGTGGCTACAATAGCAATAGGTGGTAAGTAGGGGCTTGTGAATATAGTGTTGGGCAACATGCAGAGTACATTCAATGTCATGTAGATACTTTCCAGAGATTGACAGACATATTCATTATTATATTGCAATTACAGTGATTACTATGTTGTATCCCTTGCCCTTGAATATTGAATCCTGGTCCTCCTTCAAGCATGTCTTGAGTCAGCTGTCATCAGCAAAACCATCTTTTTCAGTCAGTGTCACAGTAAAACTTTCTGTTAACTATTCAACCTTAAATACATCATTTCTTTCACTTGTAATGCATGAGACCATGTATTAAAGATAGGTAGATTGTTACAAAAATATATTTATGGCCTAAAATTGGGTATTTAGTGTGTTGTGAGCCACTGTGCAGCACTGTACAGGGGGGGACCTTCCTGTCACACTGTTGCACTCTGTGGTGGCTGTACAGTGCCATACAGTGACAAACTGTTTTGCTGATGGTACATTTGTGTGACACACCACTGTCACAGGTCACATCCTGAGCCTTTCATCAACTTTGTTATTGTCCCTTCCTCCCAACTTCCTTTCACCTCAGTGCTTGCTTGCAGATACTGGCTACTTCATGTGTTTCTTGTCAACTGAACAGCATTAGACCATACACTGCAAGCATTTCACAATTTTTCTTCAGAAAACATACTGAAAAAAAAGGAGGGAAGAGATGCAGAAACACAGATTGATGGTAATGTCCTTTAGCTCCTACTCTAGTTGGCACTAGCATCAATTTGTGTTTTATGGAAGAAAATGAAACATTATTTTTGCATCTCTTCTCTTAAAACATTCAGAATAAAAGAGTATCCCTTTACTCCATTTTTCAGCATATATTCTGAAGAAATATTGAGGAATGCTTGCTGTGATACAGCACAGGTGTAATGGAGGAAATCAGGTCTGTCCTCACTAATATATCTACCAACTATCCCTGTTTCTGCTGTCTGCAAGGTACTAATATCACTCAACATCATGGCACTGACAAGTAAGATGGTCCCTGGGGATGTGCCTATATACACTGCAAGGTCTGCACTAGCTATGGAACACATGACTGCAAAATGACATGGAGCTGGAAAGGTAAGGTAGCAAAATGAAAGCATGCAACTGCACATACAGCCCACAAGCTGTATGTTGATCTTCACTCCTGGTTTATGGACCTGACCTGAAACATCCCAGACATGTAAACCACTAAGGTCAGTCACCCTGACATGTCCAGTCTACTACTCTTTTGCTCATGCTTTGCTCTGCTGTTCAGACCCTTCCCTTTACCTGCATTCCAGTGACTCACAGATATCCCAACTGACAACCTCATCTAAACCATGGATAGAGTCCATACAGTTGAAAAAGCATGCAGAGTATGCACACCAAGACCCACCAGATCATCACCCTTGCTAGCCATGCCTAACTTGTTCTTTGGCACTGAACAACACCAAGGTCAGTGGTACATCAAGGTATTGCCACCTCCTAATGAAGAAATGGATTAGTGTCTGATATATGCTTTGTGCAACTGAGAGCAGATGTGTTGCATGCATTGGGTGATGTCACTTGTGATGTTTGCCTAATGTACCAACCCATTATCTTCCTCTTTGTCAAACCTATCAACTCTGATTGACATGCCTCATTGTCACAGTTAAAATTACTCATTATTGTCACCTTCATCATCAATAGCATCCTCCCTTGACAACTCAAAGTGTCTTACTATGATGACAATGACACTGTCAGCAACTACTGGCCCCCACAGTTTGCTGATGTCATCATCAACAGTGTTACTGGTTGGTCTGGGAAGTGTGGATTGTGAAGAACAATTAATGGTTTCACACTAAGTGAGCATCTGCAAATGCATTTCCACTTTTTATCTCTCAAGTTCAGATGCATATGGCTATCATGATATGCATTTCAGAATGCCAACAAGTTCAAAAGAATGTGGATGCCAAACACTTGCAATGTGCTATGTTGCAAGGTGACCACCCTGACATGGCTGCTAGTTCCATCACTAGTGAGCTTGATGCCTCAGTGTTGACTCTTGACCTCAAGGCATCAGCAAAACCACCCCCCTTTATACAGGTCTGTACAGACCACAGACCCACAGACAGGTCCCCCCCTGTACAGACCTACCCAGATTGATTCAGTACTACAGATTCTAATCACTCACACATGTTGTAGTTGACCAATAATTGAATCATGTTATCATAAGCTACCTAAATTACTTGTCAGGGTACAGGGATATACATATCTATACTAAGTGGTCACTTATTACTATTAGTAGGGAGAGGAGACTCACCATAAGGGTGGTAGTAGCAAAGGAGGGTGGTGAGGGAGGGATGACAATGAAGATGACAATGAAGATAACAATGAGGAGGAGGGATGGTGGTGGTAGTGGAAAGAGATGTGGTGTGGGAGTGAGCTGGGTTTAAATATCCTTTTCTACTTACCTCAGCAACTTTCAAAGCTGGCTGTGTGGGTTGTGTGGTGCACCTCTACAAATTTCAAACTCAGATTCAAACTCTGCCCATGTGTCACATGCAGACTTCAAAGTTGACTGCCACTAGTAGCTACCACAGCCCAATCTAGAATTCTACCATACAGAGTAATTGTACAGCCACAATGTCATAATGAAAGTTGTAGCCTATGATCACAGGACCATGGGAATATTTTTACCTTAGTAATATCTCCTTTTTTGGGTGAGATATTTGCAAAGTTCTCATGGAGTCCTGGTTTGCAAAAATAAAAAAGTGGCTGTACAGTTATGATGTCATAATGAAAGTTGTAGTGTATGATGTCATGATCATGTGAGTATGATTATCTCATCAATACATCTATTTTTGGATGAGATATGGGCAAATCAAAGTTTAGATCTGTGGTGTCTGTGGGTCTGCAGGGTCTGTAGAGTCTGTAGAGTCTGTAGGGTCTGTACTTGGTCTGTGGAAAATCTGTACCATCTGTATATTATTATTGGGAATATATCTGTATACTTGACCATGTCTGAGCATATCCAGAGTGTCTGATACATAGGTAGTGGGCATCTGGACTACCATTAAGCTTGGTTCATACTGGTGATTCACATTTCCTAACCTTGCCAGATATTCAAGCCTGAAACATGGCAGATCAGGATACCTCTGACAGCACAGAGACACCTGACATATGCCATATCTGGTGATATTTTCTCAGATCTGGTTTAGGGGATTTTTGTGATGCAGAAATCCTTGTAGCTTGCAAACACAAGGGATTTTTGGAGATTTTGGATTGGTTTTAATGGTGAACAAAATGTTGATCTTGTACTTCAAATATAATCTGTCAGTTTATACTTGGGAAGTGCCACCCATGGCAGTGCCAACCTTGCTTGACATGTAATAGTGCTCTAGCTCAAGGTAACCACATGAATTTATATGGTGTTTTGCTGCAAGTTATTACATCCTCTAGAAACAATGTATGCAGAGGTTATTGGCAAATAAGCACATGTAAGGCTCAGTGGAGGTGCCCAAACAAGGGAGAGGCTGAAGATCGCTATATCTGATGTGGTTGCAATCTGTTTTGTGTTGGTTGGACACACTGAGAGACTATGATTGCTGCAACCAGCAAGCTGTTCATTTTATGAGCTCAGATAAATAACTGAGCCATTCAAACTGGTAGGCATCTTGATTACTAACCTTGAAGGTGACCTGACATTCAATGTGTATTGAGACCTCAAGGCCTCAAGCTCAAGTAAGAGACACAGTACTAAACAGATCAGAGCCTGAGCAAGAACAGCAGGTCCTGTGAGATGTAACAAAACAAGTACTCCAGCCTGTCAGAATGGGAAACAGATCTCAACATCACTGATAGTGCATGTGGCATCATTGACTATGAGCAGTGTCATACACTCAGCTCCTGTACATACCAGTGGACATCCTCATGTGCTACTGATAGCCTGGCCTGATGGACCTGATGGCAGCGATGGTAGATCCACTGTGAGTAGCACATGTGACCATGACAATGTGTCAATGGTGCAGGCAACAACCATGCCATGAGGTACAGCAATAAAGATGGTAAAAGTACGATGACCCATGGCATGCATGTGTTTCTATAAGATTCAATCAATATGATAGTAAGGTAGGACAAAAGGACATTGTAGGTGTGACATCAGAAAGTTCAACCACTTGCAAGAGTTGGAATGTTGATCAGCAAACAATGGGGTGTGGGACCAAAAGAGTGCCCAAGAAGGAAGGACTTTCAGATGGGCACTGGTTCCCATGCAGTTATGGTCTGGCAGAAACCTTGCAAGCAAGGTAATGTGAACATCCACTTAGTGCTTATAGTACATAATTTGAAGATTATATTTGAAGTATGGGATCAACATTTTGTTTGCCATTAAAACCTGTCCCAAAACTCCAAAAATCTCTTGTGGAAGATGTTCTGGGGTCCGATACTGTGGTACATCGCTGAGGGTTTGTGAGCTCACACGGAGAAACACATATGCGGCACAGATTCGTCGCCAGCAGCACGATACAGTACAACAATACAACTTGACCAAACACTCAATCGGTATGTATCAGATGTATTGTTTTCCCAACACATACGTACAGTCGAAACATGAACATTTGAACCATCACAACTAGTCATTCTTTTCTAAGGTTAATGACACCAACTTACGTTAGTGGGTGACACTAGCTTATGTGAAAAAAATCTGCACAATTTTGAAAAGAAGCGTGTACAAAGATGAAAGCAGCCCTCGTTGACCATGTCTTACGGCTCTCCTCAGCCGTCCGCTTGCATAGGCATAACTTGTCCACCCTTGGCGGCCGACGGCGAAAAGGTGTGCCAGCGATCGTTGAAGCGCACGTCCAAAGGACGACCTCCGTACATGTAGTGTTGGAATTTGGCTTTTACAAGCAAACACCATCATCAGAATGCAACCTTGACTAAACTAGCTAGAACAACACTTACCAATGGCAGTCTCTGCTTCTGGGACCTGCGAGAACTGGACGACACCGCACCCCTTGGAGCGCGTGCCATCGAACAAAATTTCAGCTAGTTCGACCTGTCCCGTAGTTTCAAATAGCTCTACGAGATCCTCGTTTGCCGTCGACCATGGAAGCTAATAAATCCGCCCCGTCAGCACCATTGCAAAAGACACCCGCACAGCACCTACATTGCGAACCATGATCTGCTGGCTGGGCTCAGCCTCGTATCCGCTACCCATGTAGCCGCCACTACCGCCGCCACCACTAGTGCTATTACCATACCCACCGTAGTTGTCCATGCGAAGTCCACCATGGCCAGAGTCAGGGCCAGGGTAGTCGGCGTACAGATCCTGGCTGGAGAAGTCACGACCAGGACCATGGGGATATCCTCCTCCTCCTCCCCCTCCTCCCCCACGGAAGCTACCGCGATGGCCACCTCGGAAGCCGCCACGGAAACCACCACGACCGAAGCCGCCTCTAAAGCCACGGAATGGACCAGAAAGACCGGCGTAACGATCCTTGAACATAAAAACGTGAAACCAATTCGAACGGTATATTATAGATCCTCCTCACCTCACGGACCTCCAAAGTGCGGCCATACCAGTCAAAACCATTGTACATGGCTGGCATAGTACGTTAGCGGAACGAAGTACACGATCTCACACAAAAACTCACTGATTGCCTGTTGTGCATCTTTTGAGGTCTCGAAGACAACTGTACCTGAACCCTTCGGGCGACCATCAGCACCAATATTGATATCGGCACGGATGATATTTCCCGCAGTCCTGAACAAATCTTTCAAGTCCTGCCATCCAGCTTGGTAAGGCAGCTAGATTTTGCTCGTCAGTGCAACGAACGGTATAGCGAAAGATAAATGGACAGACATTCCCCACGTAGAGCTGATTGCCGGGGTTCTGATGAGTGCCGAAATAATTGTGGTGGGCGGGGCGAGGAGGGGGTTGTGCATGAAGGCCCTGACCTGCCATTGCCATACCAATTTTTCCTGGAACGGGGGTTGCACCGAAGCGCGATTCGTTTTCACGGTCCTGATGGGAGGGTGAGGTTTCAGCTGGGGGAGTGATAATTCAAGTACATACCTCTCGAATGAACACAGGTCGGCCTAGAAGTGGGACCTCGGAGAGCTCGCGAATGGCTCTCTGCGCATCTTCAGGCGAAGCAAATTCGACGATACTGGGGGAAGGGTCAGCACCAAAGGACAGCGCAAAAACGTAGCGTACATACCCGCAACCCTTGGAGACACCCGTTGGAGTGATGAGAACTTCGGCGAAGAGAACCTCTCCAGCTATTAATCCCCGAAAGAAAACTCCCATCAATATCCTCTCGAATCATTCCAACCACCCAACCACAAAACTACGAAAAAAATTGAAAGGGGCCAGCGGCCAACGCGAACTGCCACTCGTCCAATCTTCCTCATCAGCTCAGACTCGACTCGCAGGCCAACAACTACAGCTGCCTTTCTCCCAAGAAACGAGCGAGCTTCGGTAGAACGGATGCGTGTGAGTGGCAATGCCTCATCTCCCCCCCCCCTTTTTTTTTGCGCAAAGAAAAAATGTCTAATCTGAGATTCCCCAACCCACCTCCCCTCATAAATTCCATAAGATCGCGATACTTGACATCGTAACTGAGATTGCCGACGTAAACCCTGTTTTCTCTTTTGCTGATCTTGGCGAACTCAGCGGCTTCTTCGTGGGGAGCATTCATGGGACCACCCAGGGAGCGAGCAAACGGATCCGAGGGCCTGCGGTCACGACTACGAGAGCGCGAAGGACTCCGAGAACGGGATCTCGACTTGGAACGACGAACGTGTCTCCGGTCTCGCGGCGACGCAGACCGTCTACGAGGTGACCTCGTTCGACTGCGACTGCGCGAGCGCTTACGCCGCTGCGTCCAACATCAACACCAACTTCTACATCGCGACATGCATCAACCACCAACCTCTCCGTTTCGTCGTTCTTCGGGCTCCCAATGGTCAGTTCGACGGCCGCGGCCTAGTCAACAAAAAAAAGAAAGAGAGAGAATAGTTTTGTGTTAGAAGAGGGGGAAAAGGACATGTCGAGGAACAACGTGCACACACCCGACTCCCTCCGGTCACGGTCTCTCTCTCGTTCACGGTCCCTATCACGATCCCTGCGATCGCGGTCCCGGTCGCGTTCACGGTCCCTGTCTCTGTCCCGTTCTCTTTCTCTTTCTCTGTCCTTGTCACGGTCGAATTCACGGTCCCTATCCCTGTCTCGATCTCTGTCACGGTCTCTCCCGCTTACCACACCGCTTTTGTCGTCAAATTCTTCCTTGTTACGCATGTCCACGTCCATGGTGAGATTTGAGATGATGCGGTTATGAGAGAGTAAAAAAAAAAAGAAAGAGGAGTGCGAGAAAAAAAGGGAAAGGCCACGACTACCCAGGAAAATCTTACCAAACGATGCGTAGCAATTGAGTCGGCGATTAAATTTCGGCAGACACCGCCACACTTCGAATTTCAGATCTGCGAACGTGAGTCAAGACGAAGATGAACGACCCTTGCGATCGTCAGACAGATTGGCCTACTGCTGTCAGGGCAGAAATTGGGCTACCAGGGGCCCCCCAACTGCCAAGCATGAAACGCCAGATCCATTCGTCTCCAGCAGCACTAATAGCACGTACATATATACGTACGACTATACGATCCTAAGTATCTTACACTCTCCAAGGGTATAACTCTATAAAGATTTACAGGGCACAAAACGTCAAGAGCTCGAGCCAATATATCCAAAGGCCAGCTCTATTTTATCCTAGCGTCTATCAAAAAATGTCCCTCTTTCAAGGAAGTATTAAAAAAATCGCACTCCGTATCCGTAGTGGATTTTTCACTTCGAGTTAGAATAAAAGAGTCGAATAGCGCTAGGTTAGAACTTGGAACCAGTTGCCAGCCGAGAAGGAAATGCTGGTTGATGCTACTCCCCCGCACACCCCTTGATTATTAGGCTGTAACAAGGATAAGAGATGGCACGAAGGATAGGGATCCATGCCAACACAGCGCGATAGCGCGCACTTTCGGCCTTATGCAGGTCGATGGTTTTGTTCCGGTAGTATCACATCCTCCGTTCGCCCCACGAGGAAAAATGCAGTCATGATCGCCGAAAAAGAGAGCATCAGCGAGCTCACTGAAAGAACGGCATGTCGGGCGGAGGATACACCCGTTAAGAGCGATACCACCACGAACACGTTTAGAGGTACGCGGAACAGAGCAGAAAGCTGGATTTCGGGATAAAGAGGGGGTGAGAGAGGAGATAGACAGAAACGGGGGACGTACCGTTGCACGATGCTCGTTGGCAATGAGGGTTCCGCGAAGCATACCCTGCACGGGGTAATACGCGCCCACACACGCCTCGAACGCACAAAACGCCCAAAAGCGCGTCGACTCTTCTGGGGAGCGCACGCTTACAGCGAGGGCGAGTCCACTCACTGCGCACACGATGCTGCTTAGTTTTGCATGGATCGTCAGCGATGAGTCGGTCGGAGAGCCTGGAGCCCACGCGCAGATGGCGGTATAGAGGAGGGACCCAAGCATCATAGAGATCATGAACGAGGAGAATATATATCCCAGGGGAAGAGGTATGGCCGGAAACGTAGGAGACGCCTCCTGTAAAGAAGGCACCCAGAGGAATACGAAGAGGTACATGGAACCTTCGAAACAGGTTTGCGTGAGCCCTATCACCAATAACATGGGGTCTGCATGACGGTCACTATTCAGTCGTGGAATAAGGAAATAAGGGAGAAAAACTCGCCAGCGCGAACGATCCGCCAGGCCTGAGCGAGGCGTTTGAGTTGAAAGGGGTCACTACCACCCAGAGTTGTCGCGCCCCCACTTCCCCCGAAGTTTTCTGTCCAGCTAGCCTTGATGATGACATAAGCCAGTACGAGCAAGGCTGCACTTGCCACGAAAGGCGAAACGAATGAATGTGTTAACGAGACGAGTTGATTGCTGACGACTCCCGCAGCAGTAGCCACGAACCCATTTACGAGAGTCGCACGTCCAAAGATGGTGGAGAGGTCGGATGAAGGGATTGTCAAGGAATTGGCGGCAGAGACTAACCACGACTCGAACACCGAAAACAGAATCGATGTCGAGATTCCTCCAGCAATGCGCCCGAGCAGCAGGATAGGCAGGTACGGTATTGTTACGCAGAAGCACGTGAAGAGATATGTGAAGCAGAACACAAGACAAAGTTTCCTACGCCCACTTCATTGTGAACGCAATGGATGCTGTTGGTTAGCGTAGTAATTGGGATACCACGAGATAGAACGCACTGTTGATCTGCCCATACTCCCACTAAGGGGGCGGTGAGGCCAGCACTCATAAAGCCGGTGACAAACAGGATCGCGACCATCCTTTCCGGCAGTTCATACTGCTCGTGATAGAGCGAGTACACGTACGGCCCTTGCAACCAGTCGGCGCCTAGACAATGGCATATCCACAGGTCCAGTATCGCGGCGATGGGTGGGTGATTGCATGTCCTTGAGCGACGAAGGAGCGGGGTAGGAAGAACTCACCCATTACGATTGCGTAGACCACCAAATAGCGCCTGGTGAGGGTTGCAAGAGCGTTCACGGGTGTAGTGCTCCCTCCATTCTCGAGCCTGTCTGGGTCGTGGTCCTTGGCTGTGGTTCGCTTTCGTGTGGATACATGGCGCTCGACAAGGAGAAAGAGGAGGCAAGCAGATATGAGTATTATCAGCTGGAGCTCATAGAATCCTAGCATTATTTTTCGTTCACGGTTGCGACGAGGGCGTGGTTCTGTGCCAGAGAAGTGAAGCTTGACTGCCAAGGAACCGTGGCGGGTTTTGACATGTAAAATGAGAGAATTTGGAGTTGTGCGGCAGTGTCACGACTTACATACAGGATAGACGCCCGTCGGTTCAACGGTCGCTGAGCAACCCAGCGACAGTCGGGCTCACAACCAAGCCAACATCATTCAATTGAGTCCGCATTCCACTTGTATATAAACCTTCCGTTCTCGATCACTCTGAGATGCCAACAACTTCAGTCCTCGCAATTCCTTGGCAGGGAGTCCCAAATCGTTGGTGAATCACACTCGAGGCCCTTGAGCCGTAGAGAGCTGGATGTCCGATATATTCCCTCGACGCGACAGCCATCCGCAAAGTCTACAGGTATGTACACACACCCTTCCTCGCCAGTCCGTCATTCCTTGTACAGAGCATGGCACAACGTCAGAACGAACCCAAAGCCCTGGATGGAGTTATCCCCTCTAGGTACAATCGCTATGCTTGGTTGCACGTCTGGGGTTGGGGTAAGTGGTATGATGATGTTTGTTACTAGACATTGCAGGGTTCCCTTGCGTACGTGGGATACCCCAGAGGTTGATCGACGTGAAAAATGTCGAACGTTGGCAGACGACGCAGATGAACAAATTTCGCGAGGAAACAATGCGGGTTTTGTGGTCCCGTGTCAGCGATCCCGACTTGGTTTGACTGATGCGAAGTGGCAGGGTAACCTAGAGGAGTCGTTCTTATCATGCATGGGCCATCTAACTACGGTATACGTGCATGGGGTCGTGTGTTCCTCTGTCTATGGCAGCAAATCTAGTCCACAGAGCTCCCGGCGTTGTAGTGAACCTTCGAACCACCAGAAAAAGACTGATTACACTCTCCAGAGCGGTTACAAACCCATTCGTGTGATAGACAAAGTCACACTTCATACATATTCCAGTGTCCAGGAAGATGGGGGATGTCCTCGTCTCTATCTTCCAGTACTTCCTCTTTGGACCGCTGGATGACACGCGCGTCGTGAGCTGAGCTTGCCGTGCAGAAACCCGTCGCTAATTTGTCGTCGTCACTATCAACAACAGTATCAGTGGACGGCATGCCTATGGCACAGAGCCAAAGATACACACTTGATAGTGATGTCTTCCCAAATGACGTGTCAGCTGCATTGACGATGTCCCCAACGTAGCATTGCCCGGGATAGGGATAGCATCCAGATAATCGGCTCGGAGGGTAATGGTACTGGCCTAGTGGACGCGTGAACCACCGTTATGATACTTGGTGAGTCTGTTCTTGTATGCACTTTCAATATACGACGGCATGTACCATAAGGTCATGAGCAATGCAAATATATTGCCGAGACGATACAGTGGGGTGCTGAGACTAAGTGCGCCCGCATCCAAGAAAGGGGGTTCTCCTTATCAATCCTATACAGACGACAAGTACTTCATTCTGGAAGCTTAGTGGCCGTGATAACGGTGGATCTGCGAGACGACCAAGTCTTCTCTACTCCACTTTCAGGAGCCTTCGAGCAGGTCCGAGCATCGCAGAAGAGCCTCGTGTCGCGCAAACGCGTCGATCACGTGCTGACACCAACGGCATATGCAAACGTTTCATGTCCAGGCTTCCTTCGCAAAACTGTCGCGCGTACACAGCAGTCGACTGCACTCATAGAGAGCTTTCCATCTAATCGAGGAAGACATGAATTTACTCGACAATCCCCACAGTCTCGGCAGGTTGTGGACTCAGGGGATTCAAGTTGCGCTCCTGCTGCTTCACCCGTCGTATCCAACCTCTAACCTCAGTTCAAGGATTCTGCTCAGGGTTGACGGCCGAGCACTGAGGTATGTATACCGGTGTCGTATGTGCTAGAAACGACTGATCGATGTTTAAGCTCGTGTATGGGTACACTCGATATCCCCGAGTAGGGCCGTGCCCAGGTAGATCGAGCTATCGATACACCAAGCCCGTGAGTCTCATGAAATTTAAAAGGACTTCCATAGATAAAGTAGCCATACCTCGCCTTTATCTAATCCTTCTCATAAGTCATGCTTCAAAGTTCTCGGAAATCATCTCTACGTCCTCAATCATGGAGTCCTTCGTTCGTTCATGACGGTTAGCCCTTCATGATTGGAGGTCCTCAAGGATAAGTGTCGAATCGGATTTTGCCATCGCGCTCCGGAACCCCGGGCCTCCCGCAGCGCCTATTGGCAGTGGCATGACCCTTCACGTGTTCCAGGAGGGCAAAGGGTCACACGAGTGTAAGCTGCACTTCTCATTGAACCATCTCGTTCAGCGACTATCACCAATCAAGTAACGTCGCTACTAGGTACCCCGCATCAGCAATAAGGCTAAGCAATGGATACACGCGCTCTGTTGCACTGGTGCTGGGAGTCGGCGTCCGGATACAGTAACAATCTCAACGGTCAAATCAGACGCACCCCGGGAGGGCACCCTCAGCACGGCAGTACTGCTACTGTACACCACGGTATTTTCATTCCAAATGGTGCCGAAGTGGCAATCAAAACCTTCCCCAGTGCACTCTCTGGGATCAAGGTTGGATCGGAGGAACTGGCTGGATTGAAGGTACTGGCTGGGTTCCCCATTTTCGTCGTGGCTCGACTTGAATCCTTCCTTCCAGCGCATATTTCAAGAAGTGCATACATGGTCAAAATTGGATCACGAGAACATCGTCCGCATGTTCGGGATCTCGACAGACTTCGGATCCACAATTTCGATCATATCTGAATGGATGCCAATGGGAAACGCACACGCTTACGTCCAACACAGAGACAATGATCCGCGGCCACTGGTGAGTCAAAAGAATGTCGTTCCACTTCGCTTCACTTGACATCCTTGTTTTAGCTTCGAGACATCGCAAGCGGACTCAGCTATCTTCACAGTCATGAATTAGGTCCAGTAGTTCACGGAGACCTGAAGGGTGTAAGCATGCTTGGTTCATGGTATTTGTAGCCGACTAACCTTGCGAATAGTTAAATGTGATAGTGTCCAGGGACCACCGGGCGCTTCTGACCGACTTTGGTCTTTCCACCTTAAACGTTTCTAGTTTCAAGATGACCGTCGGTGCCATCCGGGGAGGCTCATATCATTGGATGGCTCCAGAACTCCTAGATGACTGCGATGCATCCAAGGAAAGTGACGTTTGGGCATTTGGGATGACGGCTCTGGTAGGCTTTCTGATTTGTCCCTTCGCGCAACACTCTCATTGGATGCGTAGGAGTTGTTCACTGGAAAAGTACCTTTTCCAAATTGTCGTCATCCAGCAAATGTTCTCGGCAGCATATTGCATAGGAGACTACCACCTCGACCTACTGAGGAGTCGACGCAATTCCGCCTCACAGACGCATGGTGGGAGATTTTCACGTCATGCTGGAGGCATGATCCTTCATTCCGTCCCACTGTGGAGGTCATCGTAGATATGGTCGGGAGAGCCATGGTCCGTATTCCACACTTAACAAGTTTTTGCGTCTTGACTGAGTGTTACAGTATAACACCGGTCCTGCCCCATTTACGGTTTCTGCGCATATGTACCCACCCACCGTGGACACTGTGGTCCGTGCTCCGTGACATTTAGAGTGATTTTCTCTATTCTGATTGCGTGTTTCAGTCACGCCCCTCCTTTGCTAGAGACGGCCCACGATCAGCCCCAATCACAGACGACGATAATTTACCTCCTTGCGCGGTGAATCCACCCGTCATATAAATATAGGGGCACTTGACTCATTAATACATTTTCAGACACTTAGCGGGCCTGCTGACAAGATTTTATCGATTTCCTTTTCACCTGATGGCAGTCGAATTGCATCGGGTTCTGCCAATCGTTTGATTTGTCAGTGGGATGTGCACAGCCGTGCACTGGTTGGTTCTTTCGTCACAGGCCACCTGGACTTGGTTCGGTCAGTTGCCTTTTCACCAAACGGAAAATGGATCGCGTCAGGTTCATACGACGGCACCGTTTGCATGTGGGGCGCGCATAGCGACGAGCAAATAGTTCCAACTCTGCAGGGACACACTGGGAAGATTTTCTCAGTCGTGATTTCTCCGGACGGCACGAGAGTGGCCTCGGGTTCTGCTGACAAAACCGTTCGTTTATGGGATGTCGAAACCAGAAGGCATGTGCGTGCTCTTACGGGACATACCGATCAAGTTCAGTCGGTCGCGGTTTCTTGCGATTATACGATTGTATCTGGTTCCCATGACAACACCGTTCGTCTATGGGACCTGCGTTCTGGGGTACCGCTGAGGCGCCCTTTTAAAGGGCACACTGATATGGTTTGGTCAGTTGCCTTTTCCCCGGACGGGAGAAAGGTCGTATCGAGTTCACGGGACAGGTGTATTTGCGTATGGGATTTGCGCAACGGTTCACAGGTCGA
The DNA here is from genome assembly GCA_024663435.1 of Pisolithus sp. B1. Taxonomy (NCBI): domain Eukaryota; kingdom Fungi; phylum Basidiomycota; class Agaricomycetes; order Boletales; family Pisolithaceae; genus Pisolithus; species Pisolithus sp. B1. The sequence continues at coordinate 90,076 of JANFAA010000088.1, forward strand.
CCACCGTCTTGAGGGGCATAGTGATGAAGTGACCTCAGTTGCGTTCTCTCCATGTGGAAGGCGGCTGGTCTCGGGTTCTATGGATTCCAACGTTTTTGTTTGGGATGCGGACTCCGGTGCTCGCGTGGGTGCATCTCTGAGGGGAAATGCTGGCTGGGTTCGCTGTGTTGCGTTCTCTCCGGACGATGGTAGGCAGATTGTATCGGGGACTGAAGATGGATGTATTTGCGTATGGAATGAGAGGATACACTAGCTAGGTGGTTCTGGTACCCTATGTGCAGTGTCGCTTGAGGTTGGGAAGTTTAGTCCAAATTGGCAGCAAATTGAAGTTGGCGTGATGACAATACTCTTTTCCTGTTCAGCTTGAGCATCATCGTCACAGTGTAACACCAAAGGTTGACTAACGGACCTACATGGGCATCGATCGCCTCTGGAACTTGAGCGGACCGCCGACCGCTTTACTACAGGTTTTGGTCTATTGTCACTAGATCAACAAGTGCTATAACACTCGCCTTCGCTTGTATCTGCCCGCAGCTGTCGGTTTGCACATCACATTTGTTCCCCTTGCGATATCGAATTTCGCTTCCCCGGCGGTTCGAGTTAGGGGATGTAGGTGGGCGTTCACTGCTGTTGAGGGGTGTAGGTGGGCGTTCACTGCCCATAGTAGATCGTGAACGACATGGCGAAACCCCGCCCATATGCAGCCACCGCCCCCAGGTATTGAGTATTCTGTTCATGGCCATTTCAAGTAAGTTTCTGCATGTGGACATCCTCCTCCTCATCGATTCATCCTCGAGGGTGGTGAGCGATCGCGATCAGTAGTGCAGCCTCGTGCGAAATACTGAAGTATGCTGCGCCAGTGCAGTGGGTACGTAGGCTGCCACTCCTGGCTTCTTTTCCTTCCTATGGCAAGTTTCTTATCATCATCATCATCATCCTCCCCTTGCGAATGATGTGGGATGCTGAAACCAGGGTCGTGGACCGGAAGCGTGGTTAGCATCACAGCAAACCTATTCGAGTAAATTCCCATGTAGGGACATCCTCCTCATACAGGCTTGGCTTACGACTGCGGTCAGTTTTACCATCCCTCCGGCGCTACTATACATACATTCTGCAAAGAACCGATGAGGGGTGATGACAGGCTGTGTCAGGGCAATACGACTATCAAGTCCAAGGTGTCGCTGGCTGCCTTTTTATGGTGATTCCTCAACATCATCCTCCTCTTCGAGCCTAGCCCCGTGGGTTATCGCTAGCGACTATGGTAGGGACCAACTACAGGACACGACACGCCGTGTCAGGGCAATAGTATCATACCGTTTAAGACGTCGTTGGCTTCCTTTTATGGTGATTCCTCAACATCCTCCTCCTCTCCCAGCGTAAGTATCCCCAGTGCATACCAACACATGCATCGAAACTAATTACGGCCTTATCAGGAAAATTTCCCATTTGTAAACATCCTCCTCCTTGTTTGTGAGCAAACACTACGCTCAGTTAACATGTCCGAACCGTGTGTCGTGCGGCCGGAAGGTTTCCGTCAAGCTTTTCCATCGCTAGCGCGTCTCCCATCTCCCATCTCCCACAATTTATAAGGAGGCGATGGTATTCGACATTTGCTCCCCACTACTAGTCAGTCATGGATCTTGCTATCCAATTCATCTTGCAACTCACCCCCTTCGCCAACATACACGCAATGGACGACTACGCTGACGTTCTAACGTACTTGGTCGAGTACTGGGAATGGGACATCGAAGCGGTACGTCGCTGCCCTCTTCCCATATCCTCGATATCTTCTCATTTGCGCATAGTACCGAACATACCTGAAGTACATATGCTATTATTACTACACCCTTCGCTTTTATTCAACATCGTCCATACAGCCCAAACCTTCGTACGGACGACACTTACGTAGTGCTTTGTGCACTCGTGTTTCTCACCATGGCAGAGTGGATGCACTTCGTTTACAGTGGGTTGACCTCGGAGGAGTTACAGGTAAGGCACTCTTTTCTCCTCTATGTATTCATGCTGGTCGAGCTACGTAGCAACGTATCCATGCCATTGGTCACCGTACTTTTGCCATCCTGGCTGTTATTCCCCGCTTGGGCGTGATCATCATCCACAACATGGAACTTGTCGTGATCGCAGACTCCCCGGTTCTTGCATGCGCGCTCATGGCGGCGAGCATGTTTCCCGCACTAATATTCCCATGGGTGCTGTCAGGAGCTCGAGAATTACGAGTCTGGATCGACAATAGATGGAGACCACAACGCGCACCTAAGCGCAATGGAATTGAGGCCATAAGCTTGACCATGACAGGTCACTCGGAGAGTAATCCAGTACGAGTCAGGCCTATGCACTTGATGCTTACTGACGTGACACGTAGGTCGTGTCGGTAAAATCCATCGTTGATGAAGTCGAGGTCTCGCACCGTCACAATAGGGACCTTCGTTCGTCTGAGGAGGGAAGCGGACTCGGTCCAGTAGTCGATGAATGTAACTGACGTCACCGTCTCTATTAGCAGTCATCTACTTCTAGAGAAGAGATGACTTTCAAGGCATCACCTTCCATGTTCGAGTAATCTGCCACCAGCGTCCGTTAGACTTTTATCTTTGTTTTTCTCGATCTACATATTACACCGTGCCTTCTGCAGAACCGTACGGCTCGTAGCGCTACTCTGTGAGCCGAGGCTCAGTACTGTCTTAGATCCAAGAGCTTGGCGAGTGGCACCTGCCCGGAAAGAACCGCCTGGATAATGTCCAACGCTCAAGCAGCACAGCCCGCATGAACCACTCTTTCGCACCCTTCCATCGCGACAGGAGAATATCTTCAGTAATTCCCTTGGAACTATCACCTTTGACTATCTGTCGAGTCATCGTTATTTGGGAATGGCTATGGCCTATGACAAGAATGTGCTCTGCGTTCTACAATAGCCGTAGGATCCGATGCCTTCTCTCTCCAACTCCATCTAGACGTTTTTGCAGTACTGCAACCATGAATTCTCAAGGTTTCAAGGATCTCATGCTGTGGCAAAAGTTGTTCGTAGCTTCAGACAAGACTTGCCCCGTGAAGCATTATGTCTTGAACGAGGCAAGATCGAACCGTCGTCCTGAAATGCTCGTACTGATGTATGTACAACCAGCCAACAAGCAGTTCCAACATGACAGCGATTTAAGCAGTTCTTGTCCGGGGCTCCGGAGTAGACTTCTCTTGGATCTTCACGGAAGTGGCTGGAAATCATAGACATGTGTCTATGACGAGTAGCATCCGTACCGCAATTGCTACTGTTATCGTCTGATTGGTGCACGTCCATGGTGAGATTGTCATCCACTCAACGATGGAGAGCCAAGCTCAGGATATTCTCAATAATTTGGGTAAATCAAGACGCGGCGTCAACTCTCCTGACTGTTAATCGAAGCCTGGTAACCCTACTCCCCGCCCAATCGATCCATCCAACTTGGGCCACGTCCACTCCCAAGCAGCTCTAATTCAAGTGAAGTACTGTATGTGGGCGCCCTCAGAAGTCTCATATCGCACCGAAATACATACGGCCGACATAGTGCGCTGTGCCATTGCGGTGCGACGGCGTCTGTTTTGCTCGTGTTGCTCCTATCCATACGAGTAACCAAGTAATGTTGTACTTCTTGTGGAGATCCTCAGCTCGAGTCGCAGCCAGGGCTAGTTACAACATACATTCCGCAAGGAATAAGGAACGTTGGTGTCATACTGCTGATACCGTCTATTGCCTTTCTATATTAAAGTTCACAGCATCTCTCCCCCTCGACTGTCGACTCCCGAGAATTCGTGGTATGGTAAGCTCACCATTGCGTCTGAAAAGTCAAATTACTGGCGTTTATATATTCTCGTAGGTGATTCTACCACCCTTGGCTTTCACCTCGTGACCGACTGTCAGGGAGCGTGAAATTGGTCGGGGCTGGTCACAATTGGTTTGTGATCGATTCTGACTAGTTTCCTGCTCGCTTATTGAAGCCCACATGCGGCACCGAGTGGATGCTACGTAGTGTCTTCCTGCCGGCAAAATCACCCCGCTCAGCCTTTGGTCACGATCTAAGGACGAATTAGGGAACAGGCCCCTCGACTCTTAGCTTTCGACTGCTAGTTGACCACGGACCTTGCTTACCCAGCTCATCTTGCACCTCACCACTGATAACTTTTGCTACATACATGGTCGAGTAAATGTGGTATGTCGATCCTGTTTCTCCTGCTCATGATATTCTGTCACTCACGGACAATCTTGACGTTCAAATGGTACTGCTTCTACCGTAACATTGTTCATACAGCTGAGAAACTCGCGCCGACAACACCGAAACTGCCCTATCACACTCAGTGTTTCTCGCCATGGCAGAATAATAGATGCGCTCGCGCCAATGCGGGTTGAGCACCGCGAGGTTATGGGTAAGGGACTACTCTTCCTCATCTATTCGCGTTGATCGGGTTGTGCAGGTATGTATCCATGGTATAAATCCCGTACTTGCGTCATCCTTGTTACCACGTCTCGCACGGATGTGATCATTATCCCTTACTAATTTTGTCAAGTTGTTCAAGACTACAGGTATGCACCAGAACGCAAAGACTATCATAGTGGCGGAGACTGGTCGGTCACGCGAATGATTCTTTACGGGCCTTGGCCCATACTGACGTGGCGCCCAGATTTCGTCGGTAGAACTGGCATTGATGGCGTTCTGGAACCCTTCGGTGTCTCACAGGGAACTTCTTCCTTCGTTTAAGCGTGGATTTGACCCGGTGAAAGTGCGAAGTGATTGATGTGGTTATTTTGGCGCATTCGCTAGTAGCTCTCGCCGGCATTCTCTTCTCCGTCAGGGGTGAGTGAATTGGAGGAGCATTGGTTGTTCTAACTTGCCATGTTCGATGCTTTAAAGAGTATTAAGCATCATGCATAGCCCGCTCTCCCTGATTCCGCTATATGTCTCAAGTTGTCCATGAATGTTGGGTCCAGATCGCACTTCTTGACGCATGGCCACGTGTTGGACCTGACCAACAGCACTTGACGACTCGTATTTACTCGGTGACCCTTGTGACGTGATGGGTGTACCTTTAACGAGCTCCTGCTTCCTCCACGATGCATGGTGTGCTGTGAAGCTGTGTGGTCTATTTCAATGTTGAACAAGTACTTGCTGTGACAACCATTTGATAGAAGACCGAACCATGATACTTATACGGCGACGCCGCATGTGCCTGGCCGGGCTGGTACCATCTGGAATGGAACTGGTGTCCCTGGGCAGTCGGAGAGTAGTCCCAGGTTTCCCCTGTTTGCTTTGGCGACTTCATTAGCACGTATCGCTGGGGTTATCAGCTGTGGATGGCACTGGCTCTACCAGTGGCGAACTCCTCTACTAGAGAAGTAATCTCAATATGCATTAGCAATGCTAACTGGATGCACAGCAACCAAGGCGGAGAACAACGTGTCTCAAAACCTTAAGCACAGCAAGTACATGGGGACCGCGTCTCACTTGAAAAGCCATGGCATCAACTTCTTTTGAGTAATCGACCTCCCCTCACACAGCTACAGCGCAAGGACGACCTCGCATTTCATGTCTATCAGTAACCCGTCGTCGTACTTGGAAGATGGACACCAGAGCAGACTCACCGAGTCTTGTGATGACTATTCACGGATCGTTACAGTCGCCCAGCACCAATGGGGGCTGACTCCACTTGAGGCGCTTGCACCCGAACTTGTTACTCCCCTGATGTCAACGAACGCTGCAGAGCCAAGTTTGCAAAGTCCACATCCTACGGGTAGTGCGGAAGGACGTGTTGACGTGACCAGCAGATTGCAGATCGACATGTTCGAAGGTTCCACAACTAGGTGAGTAGGCTCTATCCCGTGGGAACGAACTTTAGGTCAAATATGACCGTGATCTGTGAGCAGTATGTCCCGGCAGGGCATTGCCTCGGCGGACGACGAGCATTTTATCCGGAGGTCTGAGGAGGAACTGAGAAAAGAACCAGACTGGAGAATGGTGCTTGTCTGGCACGTCATCAGAAGGTTACTAGAGGATGTGGCATGCTACGGTTGCCCGAGGAGACGAGAGGTGTGGCTCAGCATAATCGAGGGGAACGCAGACGACGACCTGTGGCTGTGGGCCGACGGCGATAAAGACTGGCTTACCAAGCAAGAGATACCTAATTTGGGAATGGCCCTCCCGACTGATTGGCTCGGTGCTCAATCAGCCCTGCGTCGTCGCGTCACTCAGCAGCGATATCCGCCCGTGACTGGGAGGAACGAAAGAGTGCGCAGTGCTTTACCCCAACAGCGCTTTTGTGCAATTGCCTGGTTGATTGCCAACTCCAAAGCTATTGCGGAGCTCTTTGCCTCTCATGGCCGCCCTCCCCCCACGTTCAGGACTCCTAAGATAGCAGATACTTTCAGCGTTATCCTTGGCAAACACTGGGATGCGTTTCCTTCTCAAACCGGCGCTTGGGAGAGTGCCCTCTCGAGGTCCAAAGAGGACGGGTGCACATGCTCTCCAGCAAATTGTCTCGGTATGAGGCAATGGTTTGACATGATGGTTTGGTTGGAGGACATTCCTCCCACCTCGGAGGTGGTTTATGGATGCGATGGGCACTGCCTGCGTTGTCGATCATTGTAGGTCTAACTTAACATGTTTGCCTTGCTGCAACTGACCACTTGCAAGACTCGAGTCACGGTACGAGGACATTGCTGCTAAATGCACAGTGACTTCGCATGCTTCGTGGTTGGATGCCTTTTGCAACTACTGCAGTCATGTAGACAACACGCGTTTTTCACGCCATCCAAGCCCAGCAGCAAAGTTACTGGGGGACAGAATTCTGAAACCTTTGATGAAGAAACATGCAATCGATGTGCGATATCTCCCTTCGGTTAACAGATATCCGGAACGTTTGCGGCCGCAGCTTACGAAACTGTTATGTGGAAGTTATCTCAGTTGTGAAGATGGCTTGCTGACCACTGAACCTCCCGATAACATTTATGATGGTGTACATGACCCTTGGGTGGCGCTAGGCATAATTGCGTTGGAATCTGGTTGTGGCTTTACTGGCAAGAGCACAGATTTGCATGATGGCAATTGGCACGCCCAGTTTCCGTGTTTTCTTCTCCGTTCCCTTGAATGCTTTGATATGCCCGTGGTCCCGCTGTTGCCTTCTGGGAGCCTCGCGCTTTGCCGTCTACTTGACCGGGGCTATTTAAAAGAACAACTTTCGTTTGGCCCTTCTGACCATGGCATGGACAACTCCACCTGGGTCCAATCAGACCAAGATGGCCGACGGTTGCGCCTCAGTACCGTTGTTACTGCTGCTGTAGCAACGTTCCTTCGGAACAAAGTCGTCGACCTCTATGGCTGTCGCAGTTGTCAAAACATCTGTATGGCGTTCTTCACTGGCACATCCTCTGTTGTGGGGTTCGAAGTGACAAACTCCAGCGAGCGTGGACGACTCGGGCCCCCATCGACGCACATCCGTACTGAAGACGACGCTCTGGGAGGTGACCTGTCTTCACCATGTCAGGGGTCCTTGAAAGTCAGCATGCAAGAACCTGCAGGGATGGAGGCATTCACGAGCATGCTACGCAATCCGACTCTTTCCGTAGATGAAATCTATTCGCAGCTGGCTAGAAAACTCCACGCATTGGTAAGTCTACGTGCCTTACTTTGTTCACTCCTCACTCAGCCGATGCAGAGGCAGTTTTTCGACTCGTCTGGTTTCGATATCTCCAATTGTTTCCAACGTTCCGATAGTAGTAATGGCAGCTGTCCTGGGTACGTCGATCTCATTTGATCCTCTCAGCGCCTCGGGACTGATTAGGAACACAAGGGGAACTACGTCACCAAGGCATCTACCAGGTCGCAGTATCTCTCGCTCCTTAAAACTATCTAAGTCGGACAGGGTCGAGGAGATAAAGGTTAAACTTCTTGATATGCTCAGTAAGTTGGCAGCCACGGCTGGTCTTCGTTCCCTGTATGAGCTGATGGACTAGGGGAACTCGACTTACCCTACGAGCGCTTGCCTTGGTACACTCTCGAGAAAGACCTAAAGAAACATGGGTGTGCACTGGTCAATTGGCCAGCTGGAATTCTCCGCAAACGCGGGAACAGAGGAATTCATGACCTGAGTGCGTGGAAGTCAACACTCTATACGAAGCTATTACGTGTCTAGACGAATCGCGTCGTCTACGCATTTGTCGCCGTCCATCCGCGTTGACAGGTATTTACGGTGAATCTCACCGATACGTTTTCTCATTGCCGTCATGCTGGTCGTACTAGTACAGCAAGTAAACCACGCTCCAGTCCTTGCATCAGGGTCAAAGCGCCCTGCGGAGGAGCTCGATTTGCCAGGTCACCCATCAAAAAGAATCAGATTCAAGGACATGACTACTAAAGTCGTGCGGCAGAATCTGAGCGACCTCCAGGCAGATGGGCAGCTGGTTCAACAGCCTTCTGACTGTTGTGCGCCGTCATCCTTCTCAACTGTGCACTATAATGTGGAAGGGGCCTCGTGTGCTATAATGCTGACGTAGACTTAATCGTACTCGGAGGACGGCTCGATTATGGATTACATTTGGATTTTGAACTTTCGATATGTCCTGGTGCGCCTAAGTCGTATGCTTTGATGCACCCCACAAATCTATTGCAGAGAAGCATACGAGCAGAGGACACGGGTGCCCTTGTAAGTACCACCCGTACCGTGGTTCGTTCCAACACCCAAAGGACATTGCAATCCAACTCACAGTTTCTGTCATTGTCAAATTCTCGACAACCACACGCTATCGCAGCATAACAACGTACGGTGCACCATGAGTTGCCCATATATAAATATAATATAGTAGGGTGGTCCCTGTGGTAACGGGAAGAAGGCCGGTCGAAAATCCCAGCATTTCCAAGCTCACGAATTATGGACAGCAAAAAGTGAACAACCCAGAGTCAGGTCAATGAATGCCATCAGTTAGTAAGGGCGGGCTTGTGGCTGATCATGAAGAACATCGGCACGAACGGCTGCAAATCAATAGAGTAGCCGATCGGCACCTGCACTCCACGGTGGAGTAAGCGGACTGACCTTGGCTTGTCCTGCTTTGACAAGTGCGTCCCCTGCAACCTTGATCGTTCACCCACCTCCTAGGTACCTTGGGGAAAAGGCCAAACAACTCCATAAATCTGACAGCGGTATGGGTAACGAGCTTGCCACTCCAGCTCATTCGCCAAAACGTGAGTAATCCCAAGCGGTCGGTGCTTTCAAGATGTCGCCTTCGAGAGAGTAGTACCAGGAGATTTGGTCCGGGCGGTCGGCAAGGTCCTCTTCGTGGTCAATTTGAAAGCCCACATTCTCATAGCCTGACGAGCGAGTTTCATGGGTCGGAGTTCTGGCATGCCGCTGCCGATTTCGATTTGGTGGGCGAGTTTGCTGTGGGAGAATGGATGGATCCCAGGCGTCAGTCATGCACCATTCATAAACACCGAACTGGGTAGTTGGGCAAGTTAGAGAGTAGCGTGAAGTGGGAACAACACTTGCAACGCTGCCGGGTTTGGGGACCTTGAAAATTTCTCCGTAGACACCCTCCCACGTAGGAGCACGGATGGTGGCCGCGATGCCGCATACTGCAGTACGGGTATGAATAGCGGGTTGTGTTCATATGGGTAAAGTCATGCATACCAGCATCGAAACAAGTGTTCTGAAGCTTCATGAAGTCACCTTTGGCAAATGATTTGGTCGGAACGACCAGCTTCTTCAGTGTATCGCCGAGCACGATCGAGTTGGAATTCGTTGTGAAAAGCAAGCAATCTCACGTGCCAATGCCGACACCGCTTTCGACATCCAGCACTCTGCGCCAGGCCGGAGACCCATCTGGGCGGCTAGATAGTGTTGCCGGCGAACTAAGGACGCGGCGAAGCCCTGCCCTTGTAGAAACCCGAGAAGTGGAACAACTGTGCCCAGCCATACTCGGTCAGCGCTGTCGAACCGTCATAATATCCTGGGCACCGAGCAGCGTAAGCCTTGGTACGAACGCCGACGAGAAAGGTGGAACGTACCATCAACGACATCAGTGTACTTGTGGAACAATTTTTACTGTCGGCTTCGCTCGCGGGTGAAGTCCTTTTGCTAAAACTTACTATAGCGCTCTAGACATGTTTCTTGGCGAACATCAGCGTATCCTGTAGACATTTTTCTGCGGATAGTCGAGTCAACGAAAAGATACTTGTCCCGCTGCCGTCCACCGGCCGCTGTGGCTGGTGGCCGACTCAAACATTCGCAGCGTGACATCCCGCCACCTGACAATTTTCGAGAATAAACTGACTTTACACCACTTTACAATTGATTTCGCACTTTACAGACCTTTCCCGGAGTGTTTCGTGTACTTTCGACCACTTTTCGCTAGCTAGCACAGTAGATACATGCGGTTGCAATGTTAACAGGGCCCGTTAAGCCCCTCCTGAACACTTGCCGCCCGTGTGCTGCCCCGCAGGGCCCCCTCGAATGAGTTGCCCGTCCTCGCTGCCAGGGTGTTGCCTTTTTGGCCATTCCCATGGGCACCGCCACCTGCAAATTTCACTGTCATCCACTCCACGACGGAACTAAGCCAATCTCAGATGTTCTCAATGTACTAAGCTCAAGAGGCGGCGTCACCTCTCCTGGTTGTTACATAAGTGGAGATCGGTAACCCCACTACCCGTCCAATCCATCCGTTAATTAGGCCACGTTCACTTCCAAGCACCTTCAATTCGTAAGGTTCCGTATGTGGACACCCTCCTCATCCTCAGGAGCCTCATTTCGCACTGTAGTCCACAAGCTACGAAGTGTCGTCAGTTGACATAATATAATACTACTATGGTGACTTACCACAAAGTTCGAGTTCACACCGAACTTACTCTACAGCCTTGTCCATAGGTCTCGTTATGGATCAACCCTGCCATTTGCACATCTTTTCTTAGTGGTAGTACGCATATTAGAACGGCGTGGTATATGTCTGACCACAACTCAGTTTACATAGTGATCTCCCCCCACCTCGTGTCTTTAATCCCGCACCTCGATTCTGCCTGAATTTCAAAGTTGGAGACCATCTTGCAAACCGTGTAAGCGTAAGTTTCTGCACGCGGACACCGCCATCTTCGGACAGTGCCCGTTGTGCACGAATTCTAGTAAGAACGCTGTGATCACAGGTGTAAGTGGCGTAGCGAGGCAATCCGCTGTGACTGATTTCTTACTCCCTATGGTAAGTCGTCATCCTCCTCCTCCTCTCCTCCTCCTCACATGCATGCATCGGCCTGCAGTCAATCTCGGGATGGGAATTCCAGGCACCGCGTTTGTTCTGGAGAGTTTCTATATGCGGACCCCTCATATCTGAACATGATCACCGTCAATACCCTCTGTCAACACGAAGAAAGGGCATGCGGCAACGGCCCTAAATTCTGTAACACACCGATATTATCCCCTATTTTCTGCAACTAACCACAGAGCAACGGCCAGGACGAGTACGTGCGCCTTTCGCTTTACTCGCGCATCACCCATTCCTCACAGTTCGAGAAAAAGGGCCAGTTACGGTACCCACTCCTTTGTTCTTGCCCATGCGACTGCGAACTGCAGTGGTCTTGCGTGTACTCATGTGTAAACACGGACCCGAATATATTAGCTTGGTGGCAGCTGGCCAACTGAGGATCATCCGGCGCACATTTGCACATTTACGCGCGTTGAGATAGTCACTAGACATCGATGGTACAAGCCATCGTTGATGACTATAAGGCCGTGCGGTACGACGAGCGAGGATGGTCCTCGATTTGGCGTTCTGCCATATGCAGTTTGAAGGGTGTCACCCGCTCAGTACTTCATTGCCCAGGACAAAGTGAGGACAATGACCTTGTGTCGTACTCGTTCGGACCGGGTTACCATGTGTCAGAAGTTCCTTGTTTGATTCGTGTGAGATGAATACGCTCCGCACACGCATGGTGCAACGGCTCTACGTACCGTGATTGACTAGCAAGCGCAGCTCTCCGTAAACTTGGGACCGAAATCTCAAGATCTCACTGTCCACGTGTAGATCCAAGAAGCTTTCCCAGAAACGTTGAGCACAGCACTCAAATAAAACTAGGCGCTTGCTAGTCCCGCAGTTCATTAGAACAGCCCCGTGTATGATGCGTGCCTGGCGAGAAGTGCTTACCATCCATACAAAAGCCGTGCCATCTTCTTTGTTTGCACGATCGAACATATTGCGGCAGCAGAATCTCTTCACATTTCATGTCCATCAGTAACTCGTCGTCGTATTGGGGAAACGGACACCAGAGTAAACTCACCGAGCCTTATGACGACTATCTTGCAGTCGCCCAGCCCCAATGGAGTCTGACTTCCCTTGATGGGCTGGAACACGAACTCGTTACTCCCTCCGCGTCAAAGAACGTTGCAAAGCCAGGTTGGCAATGTTCACATTCTACGGTTAGTGTGGAAGTACATGGTGGCAGAGCCAACGGCGTTGAGACCGACATGTTCGAAGGTTCCACCACCAGGTGAGTGGGCTCTATTTTGTGGGCATGGACTTTCGATCAAACACGACGGTGATCTGTGAGCAGTAGGTCCCAGCGGAGCAGTGCCTTGGCAGATGACGAACGCCTCATCCGGAGGCCTGAAGAGGAGCCGAGAGAAGGGACTGGAGAATGAGGTTTGTCTGGGGTGTCATAGAAGGTACTAGAGGGTGCTGTACGGTTGCCCGAGGAGACGAGAGGTGTGGCTCAGCATAATCGAGGGGAACGCAGACGACGACCTGTGGCTGTGGGCCGACGGCGATACAGACTGGCTTGCCAAGCATGAAAAGCCTTATTGGATTGCTTGACCCAGATGACGGCTCGATGCTCAGTCAGCCCTGCGTCGTCGCGTCACTCTGCAACGATATCCGCCTGCGACTGCAAGGAATGAAAAAGTGCGCAGTGCTACACCCGAACAGCGCTTTCGTAATCGCCTGGTTGATTGCCAGCTCTAAAGCTGTGGTGGAGCTGTTTGCCTCTCATGGCCGCACTCCCCCCACGTTCAGGACTCCGGAGATAGCACGTACTCTCGATGGAATCATTGGCCAACACTGGCACGCGTTTCCTTCTCAGACTGATGCTTGGGAGAACGTCCTCAGGAAATCCGAGGAGGACGGGTGCATATGCTCTCTAGCGGATTGTCGTGGTATGAGACAATGGTTCGATATGATGGTTTGGTTGGAGGATGACATTCCTCCCAACTTGGAGGTGGGCAACAAGCCCTGCGTGCGTTGCAGATCATTGTAGGTGTGACTTAACACATTTGCCTTGTTGTGGCTGACCACTTGCAAGACTCAAGTCACGGTACGACGACATTACCGCCAAATACACGGTGACTTCGAGTGTCTCGTTGCTGGATGCTTTTACGACTACTTCGCTAGAAGTTATCGAGCAATGGGGATCATGTGGAGCGTCTATTAAGCCCGGCAGACAAGTTGCTGGCGGCCAGCACGCTTGAACCTTTGATGAAGAAGCATGGATGCAATATGCAATACTTTCCGTCGGTTAATAGATACCCGCAACTTACGCAAGGGGTTACGGTGCTATGTGGAAGTTGTGAGAAATTGCGACTGCTGAACATTCGAGAACATCCTTGATGGTGCACATGATCCTTGGGTGGTGCTAGGCATATTTGTGTGGGCGACTTGCTGCCACAGTGCTCTACTGGCGAGGGACGAATTGGCATGACAACAAATGGCATGACAGCTTTTCGTTCATCTTCACCGTTCCCTTCAATGCCTTGGTATGCCCATGCTGCCGCGGTTGCCTTCTGCGAGCCTCACCCTTGCTAAGCTTACCCAGGACCGCGCTGAGGAATGTCTGCTCGAGACGCCCTACTTACCCTGTGAGGATGATGACTTCGACCGGGTCTACTCGGGCGAAGATGGCCAACAGTTGTCCCTCAGTACTGCTGTGATGGCTGCTGTAGCAATGTTTCTTCGCAACAAAGATGTCGACCTCCTCGGCTGTCGCAGTGTCACAAATCTGTATGGATTCTTTGCTGGCACACCCTCCGCTGTGGTGCTGGAGGTAGCAAACTCTAGCAAGCATGAAGGACTTGGGCCTGCAGCAGCGCACATTCGTGGTGAAGACGACGCACCGGGAGGGGGCCGTTCTTCAGCATTGCAGGGGTCCTTAGATGCTAGCATGCAAGTACTTGCGGGGATGGACCCATTCGCGACTGATCTACGCAATCCGACTCTTCGGAAGACGAGGTACCATTACAGATGGTTGGAGCTTCCTCAAACTGGTTCGTCTACCATAGTGCCTGCATGTCACTCTCTCCTAATACGTTCTATACAGAGGCAAGACCTCGAGCCCCATGGTGTGGATGCATCCCATCGTTTCCACCGTTCTGATGGTGGTAGTAGGCCACGTCTCGAGTATGTCAAGCTCGCTCGACCCTGAAGTGTCTCGCGACTAATTAGGACCACCTTACCAAGACATCTGCTAGGTCATGGTACTTCTAGTCAGAAGCTATCTAAGCCGGACAAGGTCGGAGAGATAAAGGATAAACTTCTTGATATGCTCAGTAAGTCGCCCGTTACGAACTGTTATATATTTGTCCCCTGTATGACCTGATGAATGCAGGGAAACTCAGCTTACCCTACGAGCGCTTGCCTTGGTATACCCTCGAAACAGAGTTGGAGAAACACGGATGTACTTTGGTCAATTGGCCAGCTGGAGTTGTCCGCAAACGTGGGAATAGAGGAATTCATGACCTGAGTACGGTGCAAGTCAACAGTCTCTACATAGCTATTACGCGTCCAGACGAATCCCATCGTCTACGCATTTGTCGCCGTCCATCACCATTGACAGGTATTTAAGACAAATCTCATCAATACGTTTTCTCATTGCGATCATGCTAGTCGCGCCAGTACGGCCAGTGAACCACTCTCCGGCCGCTGCATCGGGATCAAAGCGTCTCATGGAGGAGCTCGATTTGCCCGGTCTCCCGTCGAAAAGGATCAGATTCAAGGACATGACCAGCAAAGTCTTGCAGCAGCATCTGATTGGCGCCCAGGAAGATGCAGTTCCCTGATTGTCGTGCGCCGTCATCCT